>KV020303.1:0-16093 GCA_001598015.1 Dorcoceras hygrometricum | reverse complement strand
CCGTATCTTGCGAGAGAGTGGGGCTGTGATTACTTGGGAGAGATTCTGTGCAGCATTCCGATAGGAGTATACCCCAGAGTTCTACTACAACAGTCGTGAGCGAGAGTTTGACAACCTGAAGCAAGGGAATAAGAAGGTGGCCGAGTATGCCAGACAGTTCTCTTCGCTTTTGATGTATGTTCCCCATGTAGCTAACCAGGAGAGGACTAAGAGGAATAAGTTCCTGAAGGGTTTGAGGCCTGATTTGTTCCGGGTGGTGTTGTCTGGTTCACCTGCGACTTATGCTGAGGCCGTGGATCGGGCTGTAGATATTGAGGAGAGTTTGTTGGAGGCACAGGCTCCGGTTCAGCCGTCAGTGGGACACACTTTTCAACCGGTGCAAGATGTGTCGCAATCATTTCAATCTCCTCAGGGGTCGTGACAATCGAATCGTCAGAGGTTCAAGCCACGAGGTAAATAGTTTAAGAAGAAGACGCATTCGAGTACCTCTGGTTCCATGAGTTCTGGTAGAAGTAGTTTTGGTATTATGTTCTGTGGACAGTGCGGAGGGAAGCATGAGACTTCGTAGTGTCGTGGAGTTCGAGGTCTTTGTCATCTCTATGGACAACCGGGACATTTTGCTAGAGCGTGTCCTTTGATGGGAGGGCAGCCTTCGAGTCAGTCACAGCAAGGTTCCGCTGGTGGTTCTTCGCAGCGACAGCAACCTTTTGTTTCGTCCCAACGTTCGGGTTTCCAACCTCGTGAGCCCTCTAGGTTTGGAGTGCCCTAGAGACCTCAGTTTTCAGGATCGCATCAGGCCCAGGTGAATGCCTTAACGAGAGAGCTGGCTGATGAGATACCTACGGGAGTGATTGCAGGTACATGATTTATCTTTGATTTTCCTGCACGAGTTTTGATTGACACTGGAGCATCACACTCTTTCATTTCTGAGTTGGTGTATGAGCGTGGGTTGAGTTCTTCCCCACTGTGTGATGTTGTCTCCGTGTCCACCCCTGCTGGTATGAGTCTGTTGTCCCGAGAGGTGGTGTTGCATTGCATGAATAGGTTTGATGAGCATGTTTTGGTGACCCATCTGATTGTTTTGGAATTAGGGATTTTAATTGTATCTTGGGTATGGATGTGCTGACTGAAAAAAGAGATACCGTTGATTTTTTCCATGGTGTGGTGAGGTTTAAGCCTCGATTTGGAGAGAAATGGGAGTTCTATGGTACTGATTCGTGACCTAAGATTCCTTTAGTATATGCCATGGAGATGTTTAGTTTGTTGTCGCTAGAGAATTCAGGATTTATGATCTATGCCCTAGACGTTTCCCATGAGTCGCGAGTGGAGTTGAGCGATGTTCCGATTGCTCAAGAGTTCCCAGATGTGTTTCCATATGAGATTCCTGGATTCCCTCCGAGACGCGAGATTGACTTCAGTATAGAGTTTGTGCCTGGTACAGCCCCGATTTCTAGAGCTCCGTATCGGTTGGCGCCAGCAGAGTTGAAAGAAATCAAGGATCAGTTGAGAGATCTTCTTGAGAAAGGCTTCATTCGACCGAGTATGTCGCCTTGGGGAGCTCCGATTCTGTTTGTGAAGAAGAAAGATGGATCTATGAGGATGTGCGTTGATTTTCGGCAGTTGAACAAAGCGACCGTGAAGAACAAGTATTCGTTGCCAAGGATTGATGACTTGTTCGATCCGTTGCAAGGATCGTCCGTGTACTCGAAGATTGATTTGCGCTCTGGCTATCACCAGTTTCGGGTTAGAGACGCTGATGTAGCGAAGACAGCTTTCCGAACGAGATATGGGAATTATGAGTTTCTTGTGATGCCGTTTGGATTGAAGAATGCTCCTGCTATGTTCTTGGATTTGATGAATCGCGTCTTTAGCGAGTACATCGATCGATTCGTGATTGTTTTCATAGATGACATCTTGGTGTATTCAAGGAGTTTCAGAGAGCATAAAGAGCACTTAAGGCTAGTGTTGCAGAGACTGAGAGACTCACAATTGTATGCCAACTTCAGCAAGTGTGTATTTTGGCTAGACAGAGTTATCTTCTTGGGTCCAGTGATTTCAGCGCAAGGAATTTATGTGGATCCTAGTAAGGTCGAAGTAGTTCTTAACTGGAGCGACCTATGAATGTTTTCGAGATCCATAGTTTCTTGGGATTGGCTGGCTATTATAGGCGTTTCATTGAGAAGTTCTCTTCGATAGCCAGGCCGATGACTTTGTTGACCCAGAAGGATAGGAAGTTTGTTTGGACTGATGAGTGTGAGTCGAGTTTTCAGATGCTGAAGGAGAAGTTGACTACTGCTCCTGTTTTTGACCTTGCCTTCGGGTTCTGGAGGTTTTGTGGTGTGCTCCGATGCTTCTCTGAGTGGGTTCGGGTGTGTTTTGATGCAGAAAGGGTACATGATTTCATATGCGTCTCGACAGTTGAAGCCTCATGAGACGAGATACCCCGTTCATGACTTAGAGTTGGCTACGATTGTGTTTGCCTTGAAGATATGGCGACACTATCTGTATGGTGAGGAGTTTGTGGTGTACATCGACCACAAGAGTTTGAAGTATATTTTCACCCAGTCGGATCTGAATATGAGGCAACGTCGATGGATGGAGTTGCTTAAGGATTTTGATTTCGAGATACAGTATCAGCCTGGACGGATGAGAACTTGGTAGCCGATGATTTGAGTAGAAAAGCCCAGCCTACGATGATAACATCCTTGAGTATCTCGAGAGTCCACGAGCAATTGAGTACTTTTGGTTGGAGATTCCAGCTGAGTGATCAGTACTTCATTGTTTCTTCGATTTAGGTTGAACCACAGATTTTGATTGACATCAGAGAGGCGCAGAGGACTGATCCGTATATCCATGAATTGAAGATTAAGACTCAAAATGGTCAGTCTGATGATTTCTCTGTTGCTTCGGATGGGTGTCTGAGATTTCGTGATATATTAGTGGTTCAGAACTTGATTGATTTGAAAGAGATTATTCTGAATGAAGCGCATTGCAGTCGATATAGCGTGAATCCGGGGGAGAAGAAGATGTACCATGCTTTGAAGTCTCACTACTGGTGGGAAGGCATGAATAGCGAGATTTCTGCTTTTGTTGCTCGATGTTTGAATTGCCAGCAGGTCAAGGCTGAGAGGATGAGACCTGGTGGATTCTTACAGAGTTTAGAAGTGCCCCAATGGAATTGGGAGCACATCACCATGGATTTTGTGACTCGTCTACCTCGATCGAGTAGGGGATGTGATGCGATTTGGGTGGTAACTGATAGACTCTCGAAGTCAGCCCACCTCATTCCCTATGATGTGAGGTGTTCGATGAAGAAAATGGCGAAGTTGTATGTCGACCATGTGGTTAGATTGCATGGAGTGCCTGTTTCGATAGTGTCAGATAGGGATCCCAGATTCACCTCTAGATTTTGGAAGAGTTTGCAAGCAGCTATGGGTTCAAGAATGGCTATGAGTACGGCGTATCACCCCAAGACTGATGGCCAATCTGAGAGGACCATTCAGACTTTAGAAGATATGCTGCGTGCAGTTGTGATGGATTTCAATGGTGGCTGGCAGAATGATTTCTCCTTAGTTGAGTTTTATTACTACAACAGCTACCAAGTGACCATTGGAATGGCTCCGTTTGAAGCTTTATATGGTCGGAAGTGTAGATCACCAATATGCTGGGAAGAGGTTGGTGAGAGACAGATTTCTACTCCTGAGTTTGTGCAACATATGAAGGATAAGATTGAATTGATTTGGAGTAGGATGAGAGCTGCACAAGACCGTTATACTAGCTATGCTAATAAGCGACGCAGACCATTAGAATTTGAGGTTCGCGATCGTGTGTTCCTTAAGATTTCTCCTTTCAAGAGTGTTATGAGATTCAAGTTTAAGGGTAAGTTAGCTCCTAGATTCGTTGGTCCCTTTGAGATTGTTGAGCGGATTGGACAGTTGGCTTATAGATTAAAGCTGCCTGATGAGTTATCAGCGATGCATGATGTGTTTCATGTGTCAATGTTGAGAAAATATGAGCCATATCCATCCCATGTGCTGAGGACTGATGAAGTAGAGCTGGACCAGACCCTGAGATATGTTGAATATCCAGTGCAGATTCTGGACAGGAAGGAGAAGCAGCTGAGGAATAAGGTTATACCGTTGGTGATGGTCCGATGGAGCAAGCATGGGCGTGAAGAAGCTACCTGGAAAGTTGAGGAAAAGATGAGACAAGAGTGGCCTCCTCTGTTTGAGCTATGAAAGCAGCGTTTCAGGTAACATCTAGCTTGATTGATTTCGTGATTTAAGTGATTTTGCTGCTGAATTGAGATTCTGTTTAGTAATGAGTTATACTAGGCAGTATGGCATGGGTATATTAGGAATGGTGTCTAGTATACTGTGTTGTGAATAAACTATCTTGTTGTTGTGATGGTTGATTTTGGATCTGAGGCCGTGAGTGATTTCGAGGATGAAATCGATTTCTAGTGGGGGAGAGTGTGTGGACTAGAAATCTGTTAAGTAAGATTTAATGGTTAATCAGATTTTGAATTAAGATTTGTCATGGAAATCGTGATTTCTGGGTGCTCAAATTTAGATGTAGAGTGATCAACTGTGAGAAGTTGGTGATCGAGTGAGATCTGCGTCGATTTGGAGTTCAGTAGCTGCATTTTCCTATTGGGAAGTTATTCTAGTGGTAATTCAGACTTGAGGTTCATCGCTGGGAGAAGCTAGGCCAGCAGCGTTCTTGCGTGGGGTTTTGCGGGCATTCAGATGTTGGTATTCAGTAGTAGCATGATCAGATGTCAACGCTAGTCAACGCAGCTGTGAGAGAATAGAGAGAGGCAGCTGTTCGCGTTAGCGCGCAGGTGCGAGAAGATGCCACGTGTTGGTCAACACGTCTGAGTTGACTGCTGGTTGTTAACGCTATTCAGATGTCGCTAGAGGGAGAGATCTGTTGCAATTGTGGAAGCTCTGCTACGTCGTTTTGATTAGTTGGTGCGACGTCGTTTGCTGTATGAGTTAGTAGAGCGTTTAGATGTCTGAATTGTATTAGCAGAGCCAGCAGAGGGAGAACACTGGATTCAGCTTTGAGAGGACTTTTGCCTTAGCTTAAGCAGAGATCTGACTTGTTAGAACAGTAGATTTTACTCGAGGATTATATACCAAGTGCTGCTCAAAACTTAGCGTATTTTGAACCCGACATTCTTTATCATTTTCCTCCAGTGAAACCCTCGATAATTACTGTTCATTCAAACACTTCTCCGGTTGATTGCCGTTGATTTCTGTCCTTGTTTGGAGCAAGACTGGTGGAGCTGAGCTCGTGGTGCTTAGGCCAATCGATTGATACCAGTTAGGAAACCTGATTCAACGTCAGAGGAGAAGCGCGAAGAGTCTGTTCGTTCGAAGCTTTTCGAGAGATCTGACCCGAGCGTTCTTTGGTTCTTCTGGACTCTTGAGGTAGTTCCTGCTGTAGTTTTTGATACCAGCGAGGAAACCAATTGATCAAATTGAAGTTGCCGTGCCTGAGTAAGATCTGTTGAGGTAGAATTTGAGGGCAGAGGTACGATTTGAGCTTTTGTTAACATCTTTGAGCATAAGCGTGTTAGTGTTTTGAGGCATGATATAGGTGCTCTATGATTTTGTGTTTACGTGAACTGCTTGATTGAATTGACTCTGTTTACGAAATTTATGCATGTTGAAGTCAGATTTGAATTTCTTGGCATTCATGCATACATATTGAGCCTATGATCGATTGAGAACCTGAGATAGAGCCACGTTGTGACCGGCAGAAAGATGTGTCGTGGCTGAAAGGTCCAACGCTATCATCGTAGTGGTGACCGACTGATTAGTTGTGTCTGAAGACCACCGTGCTGTGATGGCTGACGGGCCTGAAGATCACGGACCGATGATTTCCCCGATTGATACACTGTGAGGGTATGGAGGCTCAACAGAGTCTACTTCCAGCTGATTAGCAGGCCTTGATGACCGATTTCTTTGACAGCCGCATGCATTCATGACTTAGAATACTGCATGTTTATGATTTGCTGTTATATTAGTGCTCTTCGTACTGAGGTTTGACCTCGTATTCCTTTTCCTGCTTTTGTGTTGTTTGGGTCTGTGTTGCCCCTTTGCATGATCATCAGGTAACCAAGACGGACAGACTGGAACTTCAGCTGGTCGATCCCCATTTTCTTGAGTCCCAGTTATTATGTTATGTATTGATCCAGGGAATGCCCTGAGGTTTTATGTATTTGGGGGATCGTTGTTGTATTGTATTTGTTACCTGTCGTGATTTGGATTTTGAGTCAAATCTTATTTTTATTATGAATAGTTTGAATGGATGTTTTATTGGATCAGGCCCAAAATTATTCGAAAAAATTTTAAGCCCTATTTTATGCTTCCGCTTTTATGTGCATATTTGAGTTGTTAATCCTTGTTGATTAGCACGGGGCCTTACAGTTAACTTGTTCTCTTTGGTCTCCTCGTTGCCCTCATAGTTTGAGTCAGCTTCTCCAATATCTCCTTAGTAGTTGTGCAAGTCTGGATTTTGCTAAACATGTTGTTGTCTAGTGTCTTATACAGGATGTCCTTGGCAACATTATCCAGATTTGTCTTTTTTTATCTTCGGAGGTCCACTCCAACCTTGGCTTTTCAGTACACTGAGGTGAACCATCTGATATAGCTATTGCAGTGTTTGCCAAGTGAGCTTGCATCTGGATCTTCCATATGTCGTACTCCTCCTTAGAGAACATGATAATTTTTTTGTGTGAGATCGACATATTTAATGAATATAAATAAACACGTTGTTCAAACACTGAGAATCCGAGATGTGACACCACTTGTTAGGATCGAAAAACATGCTCGGGATTTTAGAGGGGGGGTGAATGAACTCCTATGCTAATTATTCTTAAAAATTGATTTCAAAAGATTTTACAGCTCGTTGCAAACCTCTAAGACGAGTTACCAGCTTTGAGGGTTCTCAGTGATAGGTTTTTGAATTGTGTTGGTCCTGTTACATGGGGTACCAGATTGCAAAAGCTCTCTTACCAATTATTGGGATCGAAAAACTGGGGTGTTCGTGAGATCTGCCACAACTTACGTCGGCTCTCACACAGCCAAAGCACCAACCCCATAAGTTACGTGTATTAAACAAATTTTGGGGATTTAAAAACCAGAACACAACTTGTGAAACCAGATCGCCGTGAATCTGGATCAAAAGGTCTGCGAGCTGGTCCAGATTACCAGCTTCTTTGCATGCTGGTTTAACACGAGCAGTCTGGTTTCTTTAACTTTGAACAGCAATAGCTCAGTGTTCTTGAATGTTAGTGAACAACTCAAACTGAAATCTTATAATCGAAATCTCTTTAAACAGTTTTATGCGTATTAAACAATCATGCTATGCTTATGAATGTAAGTGCGGAAAACAGTAAAGAAAATACGCTGCAATTTGTTTATTAAAGTTCGGAGCTGAATCTACTATGTCTCCCCTTCTTCCTCGATGGGAAGGTTTCTACTAGAAGACTTTGATTACAACGATCCTCCGCTGCAACCCACTCCTACGAACAGCAGCCGCAAGAACTCCTAGCCACACCAATGCACACGAAGCCCGTCAGCTGTGTGTCTAACATCACTTCTTTTATGCCTCGGTGAGAAAGGCTACACGCACTTCTTTAACGTCTCAGTGTGAAAGACAACTAGACTTGTTTAACGTCTCTTTCCAAAGACTACAGTGGAGAGTTTTTAATTTACATTCACTCTTATCTGTTTTGCTCAACTCTCGAATATGAGTGAATGTATATGTGTTTGTGAGATTTACAGTGTAAGTACAATCTCTCGACGATAAATCTCACACACTGGGAAATGCTCCTGTCCAAGCTAGTTTTTCCAATGTCTTCCCAGAGCTTGTGTTGTGCGTTTTTCTGTGGTTACATTTTGGTTCTCACAACACTTCGCACTTTTTGCACTCTTCTTTTCTTGTTAACGCATCACCCTCTCTTTCTTGTTAGCGCACTGCCTTCTGCTTGTGCTCAGCTCTTGTTATTTATAGTCTGACGTGGAGATTAATCTGTTGGACACAAAGATGTAGACGTTGAAAGTCTTCTGACACTGTTGTACTTTGCGTCCTGTATCCATAAATGGGTCTCAGACTTTTCTTCACTTTAAGCACGTGAGCACTGTACTTTGAGAAGACAATACAAGTAAGTCCATTTCAATACTGAATAGTATTTTTCGTATAGCATTGTATTCAAAATCACTTTGCTTGCAGATTTGATAGCATCTGTCATGCTTATCTGAGCTGGTTTGACCTTAACCAACTTTCCAGCTTGTTCTTCATGTTGGCGCCCGACGTCGGATCCGGATCGTGCTCCTCGGGGCAGCGGAAGTTTCAAAATTTTGTGCCCGGGGTCGCTAATACAATAACAGTTCTGGATTATAAACAGTTTAAATAAAATGTAAACAACGGGTGTTTAAGTTGTAACCTGTCTGGTGACTAGGCGCCTGGCTCCGACTATTCCTCCAATGGAAATATCCCTTCTTTGGTTTCTCCTAATCCGGTCCATGACCGGTTTTCCAATTCCTTCGTTGGAGTTCACTAGAACCCAAACAAAAATTTTGTGAGCAGAATCTCCTCGCTAGGACGAAGTGCGGCGGCAACTGCAGCAGCGGCGGCGGGCGACGGCGATGACGGGAGAAGGGAGAGAGGGGGGAGAGTTTTCTAAATAGCTTTTTTGGTGTCTCTTTAACCCAACCCCATGCCCTCCTATTTATAGATAATTTCGCGGGCCTAAGTTGGTTAATGGGCCCTGGTCAGGCCCAGGCCTAATACAACAAACTTTAAATTCAACGGTGTGGTTTCATCATAACTCCGATCGACGATCAGATCGGATCGATCTTCATAGGTTCTAAAATCGTACATTATGATGTGAAAACAATTTTTCAGACCACCTAATCTAAAAATAGCAGATTAACCCCTGAAGTTGCAGATGAATGTCAATACAGCCATAGAAACTTTTGAAAGTCATACTTCCAATTATTTCTCCTACCATACTCAACAATTTGAGTTCTTTGTCTACACGGGAATTGGAAAACCAGTACACTGTGTGACCCTCAATGGTTCAGGGATACAGCTAGCTATGGGCTCACAACTCATTGTGAATCAGAAAATACATTTTTTGATCTACCCATCGGACCATGTAAGACGCCTAGCAACATCGTCCCATGATCCCCTAGGTATCACTTATAGTGCCTACAAGAACCAGTTGGTCATGGTTAGCGTATAGTACGTCCTTTAATCACATATATCCCTATCGATTCAATGACCATTGGTAAGGTAAACTCATTTACACTAAAGCACAAGAGTACTCTGGCTAGAGATTTTTCACACTATTATCTCCTCAAGGTAAACTCATTTACACTAAAGCACAAGAGTACTCTGGCTAGAGATTTTTCACACTATTATCTCCTCAGACAGCATAGGATATCCACGCACTATGGCGGACGGTGAATCCTCGACACCAAGGCATCGACTCCTACATTCTTCGTGACCTCAGCCGATATCGACACCTGATGACCCTCACGGAGTCGATAAACGAGTTAAAGTGAGGTGATTAATCATGTAGAGTCTCAATGATGTTTCAAGTACTAAGTACTAATCCAAACAACCAAGACCTCGGACTCTCCACTCGACAAATCGTAACCACTTGGAGAATCTGAACGAGGGCAGTTTGATAGTTAGCCAGGCAAACCATCCATCTGAATGCTCAGAACATCACAATGTTCCCTACCAATGAAACATGGTACTTCACATCGCAGACGCTAGTCTCAAACTCGGGCAGCCTTATCCTAATTTTTGACGGCCCAATCGACTAGGAACAAGTTTAGAATACACAGTGACTATTAGATGTGTTTCATGACAGCCATCATATCCACTGTCACATCTAACATACACTATGGTGCTATCTAGGTCTTTATCCAACACAATTGTTAACATTAACATAATAACGACTATAAAGAATGCCATATAGAATGTGAATTTCATAAACAATGATTGTTTTACACAAAGAGTCATCAAAGCCCACATGCCACAAGTTGGATTGTTGGGCACATACTCTAACAATATTCCACTTGCCCTAAAGCCAACTACTCATAATGCATAGTCCCATTTCTTCGCGATGTTGTTCAAACGACGGGCCTGGCAAGGTCTTTGTAAGTGGATCAACAATGTTATCTGTAGAGGTGACCCTCTCAACTGCGATGTCACCTCTTGCCACAATGTCCCGGATTATGTGGTATTTCCTTAGGATGTGTTTGGATCTTTTGTGAGACCTAGGCTACTTTGCTTGTGCAACGGCACCCGTGTTGTCGCAGTACACCGGGATTGGACCAACTTCCTCAGGAATTACGTCCAACTATTGGACGAAATTCCTTATCCAAACTGTCTCTTTTGCAGCAGCTGATGCTGCTATGTTTTCAGGCTCAGTGGTTGAATCCACGACGGTGTCTGGCTTGGAACTCTTCCAAGAAACAGCCCCACCATTGAGCATGAATACAAATCCAGAGGTTGACTTCGAGTCATCCACATCGCATTGGAAGCTACAATCAGTGTAGACTTCCAATTTCAGTTCACCACCCCCATAGACCATGAACATATTCTTAGTCCATCGTAAGTACTTAAAAATATCTTTCACAGCCTTCCAATGCATTTGGCCGGGGTAGGCTTGGTAGCGGCTCGTGACACTCAGAGCATATGCGACATCCGGTCTGGTCGAGATCATGCCATACATGATACTACCTATTGCCGAAGCATATGGCACATGTGTCATACTTTCTATCTCTACATCAGTATTTGGACACATAGACTTAGATAGAGTGACCCCGTGGCACATAGGTAGGTGTCCTCTTTTGGACTCTTTCATAGAGAACCTCTTAAGTATGGTATCGATGTAGGTCGCTTGAGTGAGTCCGAGAATCCTTTTCGATCTATCCCTATAGATCTGAATTCCAAGAATGTAGGAAGCTTCACCCAGGTCCTTCATCAAAAATCTGCAAGATAACCATACCTTAGTTGATTGCAACATTCCTACATCATTCCCAATGAGTAGAATGTCATCAACATAAACTACTAGGAATGTCACAGCATCCTTGACTACCTTCTTGTACACGCATGGCTCCTCAGTATTCTTGATGAAACCAAATTCTTTAATTGTTTCATCGAATCTCAAGTTCAAACTTCTCGATGCTTGCTTGAGATCGTAGATCGATCTCTGAGATTTGCATACTTTATGCTCACTTCCTACAGATGTGAAGCCTCAGGCTGTGTCATAAAGATCTCTTCCTTAATGTTTCCATTAAGGAACACAGTCTTCACATCCATTTGTCATATCTCATAGTCGTACCATGCGGCTATGGCAAGCAAGGTTCTTATTTACTTGAACATTGCGACTGGTGAAAAGGTCTCATCATAGTCAACACCTAGTCTTTGGGTGTAACTTTTTGCAACCAATCGTGCCTTGTAGGTCAGTACCTTACCATCAGTCTCAAGCTTTCTCTTGCATATCCACTTACATCCAATAGGAACGATTCTTTCAGGAGGATTTACAAGATTCCAGACTTGGTTCGAATGCATTGAGTCTATCTCAGATTGCATTCCTTCAAGCCATAAATCAGAATTAACATAGGAAATTGCCTCGTTGAAGGTTCTTGGATCACATTAAATATTTGGATCACTGGGATCCTCTTTAAGTAGGAAACCATATATTTAGGAGCCCTAGGAGCCCTTTCAAATCTCCTAGGTTCGTGCACCTTAGGGATTGGTTCTTGAGGTGTGGGAGGTTGACTTGGTACTTCAATCGGCTATCTAACTTCTTCAAGTTCTACTATTTTTCCTTTTCTATCTAGTAGAAATTCATTCTCTAGGATGGTGGCATTCCTAGAAACAAACACTTTTGTTTCACTAGGATAGTAGAAATAGTATCCAATCGATTTCTTGGATACCCAATGAAGTAGCATAAGTCGGATCTATTATCCAGCTTATCTCCCACTGTCTGCTTCACGTAAGCAGGACAACCCCAAATCCTCAAGTACGAGTACTTAGGAGGTTTGCCGATCCATATCTCATATGGAGTTTTATTCACTACCTTCGTGTGAACATTGTTCAACAACATTACCGCCGTTTCGAGCGCATAGCCCCAGAACGAGGTAGGAAGTTCAGTGAAGCTCATCATACATCAAACCATGTCCAACAAGGTTAGATTACAACGCTCCGCTACACCATTGAGTTGTGGTGTGGTCGGAGGGGTCCACTGAGAGAGAATTCCATTCTCTTTCAGATAATCTTGAAACTAGTACTTAAGTATTCTCCACCTCGATCAGATCGAAGTTCTTTAATACCTTCACTCAGTTGATTTTCAACTTCAGCCTTGAACTCCTTGAACTTTTCAAAGGATTCAGACTTGTGTTTCATTAAGTACAAGTACCCACACCTAGAGTAATCATCGGTAAATGTGATGAAGTAGGTGTAGCCGAACTTAGTACTAATGCTAAATGGGCCGCACACATCAGTGTGGATCAAGTCCAACAGACCTTGAGCACGTTCAGGCTTGCCCTTTAAGGGTAACTTGGTCATTTTACCTTTTAGACAGGATTCACAAGTAGTAAGAGAATCGATGTCTGACATTTCAAACATGCCATCTCCCACTAGTTTTGACATCCTTCTTAAAGAAATATGATGTCAGGCCTCGTGCTCATATCAGAGTAAAAACACACAAACACATGCGGAAGCTATCAAAAAGCGGGTAAAATTTTCGCTTTTGGCCTGACGGTTTAAAAACAATATAACTTAAAATAGTGCGATACTCAAAATATATCCTAGTTTGTAAAAACAACCAAACGCAGTATAGCAATATAACAACAATAAAATGTATCAGACTCCAACAACATAATACAACAACAAAGCGCAGGGCATCCCCTGGCTAATAGTACTGATACATATTAATATGCTACACGCTACTGGGATACTCAACCACCTCCTGGGGCACCACCAGCTGGGTTAAAACCACGACCAGCTGTAAAACCTGGGTTTCCTGAAAACAACACAAACAAGGAAACAAACCAAGCCCCAGAGGGACATGGGGTCAAACCTCAGTACGGAGAGAAACTATAAAACAGCAGTAAACAGCTAGAATAAAATGCAGATGCTATGCATGATAAAGGAGACAATAGCTCAACGGGATCTCCAACAGGATATGTGGCCACGTTGAGTGTAGGACATGTGGGTGCTACCCACTCACCCCTACTCGCCCACCCTCACCAGATGCATCAACAACCCAACCTATGAACTGTGGTAGCTAGCCACTCGGAGCATAGGGGAAATGAGAGTGCGGAATCACCGCTCGCCCTCGCATCCTGGTAAGAAAACAAAGAAGCAACAACGAAACAAGGCGATGGCTGCCACAACTGAAATGGAATTTCATGCGTGTATGCAACATGCTGGAACGCAAGCATATAAACATATGCAACACAACAATTAAACACAAATAGCATACACAGTTGTAATGCCCGAAATAATTAAGAAGAGAATTAGTAATTCCGAGATTTCCAGATTGTCAAATGATAGATTTTTATGAAGCTTGATTATGAGCTCGGATTTCTTCTGGAAGTGTGGGGTAATTAAGGAACTTGGTATCGTTGAATTTTTCTAAGTGTGGGAACCAGACGAAGCGACCAGACGAAGCGATTTGCTAAAATCGTTCAGCAGCAGGTTCCTGTAGCAAAGTCAATGCGGGTCAACACTACTGTAGCTTGCGACTGGTTGAATTTTGAATTCCAGTCTTTGCGCTTAATCCTCGTTGCTACTGGTAGTAGACGCGCAAATACAAGATTCAGTAAGGAATCGCCACGTGTAGATTACTGTTATACACGTGGGAACCAGCAGCGAGAGTTCTTTGTGAACCTTGTAGCAAAGTCAATGCGGGTCAACACTACTGTAGCTTGCGACTGGTTGAATTTTGAATTCCAGTCTTTGCGCTTAATCCTCGTTGCTACTGGTAGTAGACGCGCAAATACAAGATTCAGTAAGGAATCGCCACGTGTAGATTACTGTTATACACGTGGGAACCAGCAGCGAGAGTTCTTTGTGAACCTGCTGATTTATTCAAGTGGGAACCAGCAGCTAGAGTTCCTTACGCATGTGCTGGTTTATGCACCTGCTGGGTTATTGATGTATCGACTGGTTTTGATGACGTAGGTGCGACGTCGTCGTTTTGGTTATAAACGCAAGTCAGTCGATGCAAGTATGTGAAATTTGGTTCCAGCCGAGAGAGCAATGCGACATCGTTTTGACTTATGAACAGGAACCTCAATACGATGTCGTTTTGTAGGAATTAGTGACCAGTCGAGGGATCTGAAATCAGTCGATGGTTTGTTGTATCTGCTGGTTACTCAGTCGAAGGAACAATGCGATGCCGTTTTGAATAACGTAGCGAAATCAGTCGTTGAATTATTAGAGCGACCAGCTGATGGTTTCTTTCAATGCGTTACGACGTCGTTGGAATTAATTGTAACGACATCGTTTTTATTTTCGAAGTGTTGCGACTGGATTCTTGTTGCGACTGGTTGCTACTGCGGCTGGTTGTTGCTTCTGCTATATACCAAGGGAATGATGATTATTTCGAACAACGACTGAGGAAGAACAACAGTTGAGGAATCTGTTTAGCGTTATCCACTTTCGAAGTGGTAGGAGTATATCCTGTTTGAATACTCAGCATGACACGTGGAATTCGAATTGAACACGTTGGAAATGCTGCTGAAAAACAGAGACCGTTGTCTATAAATAAGATTGAATTCGAAATATTGAGAAGATATTGACTACAGATATCGGACTTTGATTCTGTGAAGTTCTCAGGAAGTGTTGAAACAGAGTTTGAGTGAAGTATTTTGAAAACAGAGGAACGAAGGTATAAATGGACAGTAGAGTCAGAGATTAGATTACTCAAGAATGAGTTTTCTTGAGTTATCCCGCTGAAATCACATACATGTTTGATTACTGTTCTTGATTTAGAACTTGAATTGTGTATGTGTCGATCCATCACAGGTAGTGGATCTTTTATATTTGCATGACATTGCATAACAAAGAGAATGGAACTGATTCTAATGCCCATGACTGAGTTAGCTGATTTTCGAAGACGGAGATGGTTTCGATAGATGAATATTCATGTCAAGATCGGATACGAATCTTGATGGCATCGAACTGAAATGGAATCAATTCTGAGATCAAAGAAGAGACATGAAAACACGTCATTGCATTGCATTTGTTTTACAGTTGATATACCGTTATTCATTTTATGGTTATTGTTCATGCCTGCTGATTATACTGAGATGATTCAAACCGGAGTTTATCCGGCTGTTGTTTTGTTTTGTATGTGTGCATGACAACAGGAGGAAGGAACTAGTGGGGAGCAACCAAGGGTAGCGAGAGATAACTACCTAGACGCTGGATCAGTAGCAGGAAGAATAAACTCCAGCCGATAGTCTATATTTTTGGACAGTTTGTTTTAGGTTGCTCAAGTCTGGTTTTGTATATAAGAATCAAGCATGTACTAGTAAACTTAGCTTGTAATCACCGTAGACTATGAAGTGTTCTTATAAATGAATAATCTTTACGATACAAGCTTAATCCTTTAAGCGTCTGCTGGTTGAAACAAAGCTTCTGCTGGTTGAAATTTTTTTTTTTAATTATCTTATATATGAACCAGATTAGATTTAATAAACTTGTTTAGTTTAAATTAATAACCCACTTATTGAGATTAGAGGATTAATTGTGAGCAGAGAGCCTCACAACAGGTGGTATCAGAGCACTACTAAATTATTAAGACCATTGAACTAGATGAGTGGGCTAGATCGAGTTCTTCCTGATGTTAGAGTAGATGCCCAACTAGCCAACTTGTGGCGTGTGGGTTTTATTGACTCTTGTACAAACGATCTTTATATATGATATTCGCATTCTTTTATATGGCATTCTTTACTTTCATTATGTGTGTAATGATTTACAATTGTGTTGAGTAAAGACCTAGAACACACTAAAGCGTATGTTAGATGTGATAGTGGGTATGACGGCT
>KV020302.1:0-13366 GCA_001598015.1 Dorcoceras hygrometricum | reverse complement strand
AGGCGTTGCTGGCAGCAGTACCGGAAGATGGCGGCAGCATCGGCAATCAGGCCCTTTATGAGCGACTCAAGAGCCAGTTCACCGGCTTGAGTGAAGAGCAATTCTGGGAATCGCGCGACGCGCTGATCGGTGAGGGTGTGCTGGTCAAAGGCCGCGGGCGTGGCGGCTCCGTGCTGCGCGCCCAGGCCGCAGGTGCCAGCCTGGCGGCGCAGGCGCTGAGCAAGGCGCGTGAGCGTTTCGAGCCGGCAGTGGCCGAAGCATCCACCAGCTATGTCGTCGAAGCGGCAACCAGTAAGGCCAAGGCGGTCAAAGTACAGGCTGCCACCAGTATCGAGGCCATGGAGAAAACCCTCTGGGCCACCGCCGACAAGCTGCGCGCCAATATGGATGCTGCCGAGTACAAGCACATCGTGCTCGGACTGATCTTCCTCAAGTACATCTCCGACAGCTTCGCCGGCCGCCGTGCCGAGCTGGAACGCAAGCTGACCGACGAGAATGACGATTACTACTTGGGCGAAGACGACTCAGAGGCGCTCAACGCCGAGCTGGAAGACCGCGACTACTACCGCGAGGTCAACGTGTTCTGGGTGCCGGAAGTGGCTCGCTGGGAGGCGATCCGTGCCGCCGCCAAACAGGTGGATATCGGCAAGCGCATCGACGAGGCCCTGGCCGCCATCGAGGCGGAAAACCCCAAGCTGAAGAACATTCTCGACAAGCGCTACGCCCGTGCCCAGTTGCCGGACGGCAAGCTCGGCGAGCTGGTGGACCTGATTTCCACTATCGGTTTCGGTGACGATGTCGGCAAGGCGCGTGACCTGCTCGGTCAAGTCTATGAATACTTCCTCGGCCAGTTCGCCAGCGCCGAAGGCAAAAAGGGCGGGCAGTTTTACACCCCGGCCAGCATCGTGAAAACGCTAGTGGCGGTGCTCAACCCGCATCATGGCAAGGTCTACGACCCCTGCTGCGGCTCGGGCGGCATGTTCGTGCAGTCGGAGAAGTTCATCGAAGCCCACGGCGGTAAGCTGGGCGACGTATCCATCTACGGCCAGGAGTCTAACCCCACCACTTGGCGCCTGGCGGCGATGAACCTGGCGATTCGCGGTATCGACTTTAACCTGGGCAAGGAGCCGGCGGATACCTTCGTCCGCAACCAGCACTCGGATCTGCGTGCCGACTTCGTGCTGGCCAATCCGCCGTTCAACGTCAGTGATTGGTGGCACGGCAGTCTGGAGGGCGACCCGCGCTGGGTCTATGGCACTCCGCCGCAAGGCAACGCCAACTATGCCTGGCTGCAACATATGCTTTACCACCTCAAACCCAACGGTCGCGCCGGCATCGTGTTGGCAAACGGCTCGATGGGTTCCAGCCAGAACAGCGAAGGCGACATTCGCCGCGCCATGGTCGAGGCCGACGTGGTGGAAGTAATGGTCGCGCTGCCGGGCCAGCTGTTCTTCAATACCCCGATTCCTGCGTGTCTATGGTTCCTGGCCAAGCAGAAAACCGCTCGCCCCGGCGAAGTGTTGTTTATCGACGCGCGCAAGCTCGGTACCAGCGTCAGCCGCGTGCAGATCGAACTGACCAATGCGGATATCGAGCGCATTGCGCAGACCGTGGCTAATTGGCGCGGCGAGCCGCTGGACGAAGACGGGGAAGTATGCGAATACGCGGATATCCTAGGTTTCTGCCGCAGCGCGAAGCTGGCGGAAATTGCCGAGCACGGCCATGTGCTCACCCCCGGTCGCTATGTCGGTGCAGAAGAGGTGGAAGACGATGACGAAGCCTTTGCCGAGAAGATGCAGAAGCTCACGGAAAGGCTCGGTGAGCAGATGGCCAGGGGCGCAGAGCTCGATCAGTTGATCCGGCAGAAGCTGGGAGGGCTGGGGTATGAGTTCTGACTTTGGTGCCCGTGATTCTTGTGAGCGCCTCACAGTGACGAGATCTTTCTCAAAACTGATTGAGCAGGGAGTGTTGGAGATCGGTGATGGCTATCGTGCGAAGAATGACGAGTTGGGCGGAGATGGCTTGATTTTTTTACGCGCTGGGCATGTTCGAGATACCCATATTGACTTCGATGGCGTGGATCATTTTAAAGCAATTGATAATTCGAAGCTCAGAGGCAAGCTATCTGTTTTGGGCGATGTTGTGGTCACAACAAAAGGTAATAGCACCGGGCGCATTGCGTTTGTGACCAAGGGTATGCCTGAGTTTGTATATTCCCCGCATCTTAGCTTCTGGCGCTCTAAAGATGAGTCTGTGTTATGTCAGGGGTTCTTGCGGGCATGGTCTCGGGGAGGAGAGTTCGAATCTCAACTTCAGGCAATGTGCCGGTCGACTGATATGGCCCCATACCTGAGTCTTACTGATCAGAAACGTCTTCATATTACTCTTCCTTCGATAGAGCATCAGCGAGAAGCTGCCGAGATACTTG
Source organism: Dorcoceras hygrometricum (assembly GCA_001598015.1). NCBI lineage: Eukaryota > Viridiplantae > Streptophyta > Magnoliopsida > Lamiales > Gesneriaceae > Dorcoceras > Dorcoceras hygrometricum. The sequence continues at coordinate 10,938 of KV020302.1, read as the reverse complement.
ATGGCATAGAAGCCCGCATCACCCTGCTACGCGAAACCAACGCCACCTTGGACGCCATCGCCCAGGCGTTGTTCAAATCCTGGTTCGTCGATTTCGACCCCGTGCGCGCTAAGGTCGAAGGCCTACAGCCGGAAAGCATGGACGCCGCCACCGCAGCTCTGTTCCCCGACAGCTTCGAAGAGTCCGAACTGGGCTCGGTACCGAAGGGGTGGGAAGTTCTTCCGTTGAGGCAGTTGTGTGCATTCCAGAAGGGGTGCTCATACAAGGGAGATGGTCTGGCGGATGGAGAGGGGGCTTATATGTTCAATCTCGGCTGCTTCAATAAGCCGAGGGTTTATGCGTTTCAGAAGGTCAAGAGGTATGTCGGTGACTACAAGCCTAAGCATCAGGTTTATCCAGGTGACTTAATTATTGCCAACACTGATATGACGCAGCAGCGAGATATTCTTGGTCGGCCACTATTGGTTCCAAGTGGCATGGAGCCAGGGTTCATTTCTCACCATGTGTTCAAGGTTGAAGTGGGAGAGAGGTTCGGTAACCAGATAAGAGACTTCCTCTTCTTCTCTTTCCAGCAGGCCGTATTTAGGGAACGTGCAGTAGGGTATGCAACTGGTACCACTGTCTTGGCGTTGCCGAGGGATGCGCTGGAGGAGCACTGCGTTGTGCTTCCATCTCAGTCGCTATTGATGGCGTTTTCAGATGTTGTTTCTCCTTTGCTATCAACCATCCATGAGAATGAAGAGCGTGCAACATTGCTTACCCAACTCCGCGACACCCTCTTACCCCGCCTGATCTCCGGACAACTGCGTTTGCCTCAGGCCGCAGCGCTGATCGAGGAGGCGGTATAAGCATGAGTGTTAATGCCGATTTCTCCCGGCTGCTGGACTATTTGAGGGCGCAGGGGGCTGCTGCACAAAAGCGCACCGAGGATTCCCAGGAGTACCGGGACTTTCTGCAAGACTTTCCTCTGAGCCGCCTCAACCAGTTAACGCTGGATGAGTACTGTGTAGGCAAGGGCGACGGGGCTTCGTTCTGTTGGTGGATCGAGCGCGGACTGGTACCGGTATTGGGCCGCTATATGCCCGGCACCGCCAAGGGCCATCTCCTGTATTTTCAGGAAGATGGCAGCCTGTATAAGAACCGTCGCCTGCTGGATCTCGGTGATGAAGAGGCGCTGCGCTATACGCTGAGCATCCAAAGCACTATCGCTGCAGCCGATCCCACTGATCTGCTCTGGGTGGATGACGACAAGGAAATCTACCGCCGCGCCGGTGTAGAGCCGCGTGTCACGGTCGGCGCAGGACGCAAGCTGCGCCTGTTGTCCTGCTATCACCCGGCGCACACCTTGCCGATTTCCTCCAGCGATCACCTGGGGCATTTCCTGCAGAGGCTGGGTTGCCCGCCAGCGCTTATCCCGTCGGCCAAGCTGCCGGTGGCGCGCATGCTGAAGTTGCGCGAGTACTACTTGCTCGCCCGCGAGTCGGTGCCGGGTCTTAGCCCCTATGGATTTATGCGCGGACTGTACAGCGAGGAGCTAGGATTGCGCCCGACCAAGTCCGAGCTTGAGCAGGACGTGCAGCCGGGGCAGCCAAGCTACCTGCTCACGTGGAACCCGGCGCATTTCAAGTTGGGTGGAGACGCCGGTGTTGAGTTGGGGCAGGAGATTGATTGGAGTTGCCATTCGAAACAGCCGCAACCGGGCGATGTGGTTTATCTGGTGCGGTTGGGGCAGGAACCACGGGGCATCGTAGCGCGCGGCCTGGTGACGGAGGGGGCGCATGACGGGCCTGACTGGAAGGATTCGAGTAAAACCCGCAACTACATCCGCTTTCGCATCGATGAGCATCGTCCCGACTGGAGCGGCTCTGGCAGGCGGGCGAAGGGCAGCACAGTCTGAGACAGTACGTGGCCTGGAGTTCGGCGGATCGTAAGGAGTCCTGCCCGGGATGGCTGAGGATTTATCAGGAGGTCACCGCGCTGGCCAAGGCCCTGCGCACTGGTCAGGCGCCTCTGGACCAGGCCGTCCTAATCCGGCTGTGGATTGAGCGCGAAAACGGGGTTTCCAGCTTGAAGCTGGGGTTGTTCTCTCGGGATGAGCTCAACGAACAACAAGCCGTTATTCGGGAAATCACGCAGCGCATCATGGATGCGCCTACGGCGCAGACTCACGCACAGGTGATGAAGGATTGGCGTCTGGCGGTTGAGAGCAAGCAGTTCAGCTCCAACCGACCGGCCATGGTCAATCGTGTGTTTGCCGCCTTTGCACCGGAGCGGTTCACCACACTGCTGAAGCCTGAGGATTGCCAGCGACTCTTGCAGGGCTTGCGTGAGCTTTTCCAGCTGGATGTGGCTCACGAACAGCAGGACTGGTGTGCGCTGAATGAGCAGATCATGGCGTGCATGAGTCTGGCCGGGCTGGATACAGATGCCGTCCTGTCAAACAACATTGCCATGTGGCAGTTGCTAGAGGCGCTGCAGGGGGCGAAAGGCGATGTACTTGAAGACGTGCAAGAGGGAGATGCCAGGGTGGCCGCCAAAGATATTCCGCTGAACCAGATTCTTTTCGGCCCACCGGGAACGGGCAAGACGTTTTCCGTCGTGGAGGAGGCTCTGAAGATTCTGGCTCCAGAGGTGCTGGAGACACCCACGCGGGAGACTTGGAAGAACGCGTTCGATCAGTTGGTGCTGGACGGTCGAGTGCGTTTCGTCACGTTTCACCAAAGCTTCAGCTACGAAGATTTCGTTGAAGGTTTGCGAGCCGTATCAGAGGGCGGACAGCTGCATTACAAGGTTGAGCCGGGTGTATTCAAACTGCTCTGCGATGACGCGCGCCACCAGGAAGGAGCGCAGACAGAAGATGACGTGCTCAATGCGTTTCTGGAAGAGGTCACTGAGGCTCCCGTCACGCTGACTACGGTGCGTGGCAAGTCCTTTGATGTTCGCTACAGGCCCGGCAATGGGACTTTCACCTGTCAGCCCAAGGCTTCGGAAAATGCGCTGGAGCTGCCGGCCAACATCGAGCATGTGCGCTTGTTCATGCGTGGCGAGAAGCCTGCGTCGGTCTATTGCGAAAGCTATGTGAGAGGGATCGCCGAGCACTTGCGCGGCAAGCTGGAGAACGACGGCGCTGGGCAGTCGAATGGCGAGAGGCTGCCTTATGTGCTGGTGATTGATGAGATCAATCGGGGCAATGTTTCGCGCATCTTTGGTGAGCTGATCACATTGATTGAAACCTCTAAGCGAGATGGTGCGACGGAGAGTTTGTCTGTCACCTTGCCGTACTCGAAGGAGCGTTTCACGGTGCCGGATAATGTCTATCTGATCGGCACCATGAACACTGCAGACCGTTCGCTGGCTGGGCTGGATATCGCCTTGCGTCGCCGTTTTATCTTCAAGGAAATGATGCCCAATCCCTCTTTGCTCAATGGCGTGGTGTTGGAGGGCATCGACATTGGTCAGCTTTTGGCGGTAATGAATCAGCGTATCGAGGTGCTGCTCGATCGTGATCATTGCCTCGGACATGCCTATTTCATGTCGCTCAAGAGTGGAGACTCGTTGCCGCAGCTGGAGGTGATTTTCCGCAATCAGATACTGCCGCTGCTGCAGGAGTATTTCTTCGAGGATTGGCAGCGTATCCAGTGGGTGCTTAATGACCACCGCAAGCCTGCGGCAGACCGTTTCGTGGAGCAGGACAAACAAGATGTGGATGCTTTGTTTGGCAACATTAGCGTGCCGGCGCAAGGTGGGGTTTGGCGGATCAATGCGGCTGCATTCCAGCGAGTTTCTGCGTATGCCGGTGTGATTGCAGTGCAGGCCAAGGCTGAGGTTCCAGTAGAAGAGGCGGGTGCGTGAGCGTATTCGTTACCGTGCGTGAATATGCGCGTCTGACCACTGCAGCGGTTGCACCCGGCAACCTTGATTGTGCGCAGATTTCCGAAAGTGCCTTCGACTGGTTGTGTGAGCTGAGCGCTAGCTTCAATCGCAGCGGTGCGACTCTGCTGCAGGTTGAAGGTCGGCGTGCTCTTAAGTGGGATTCCTACGTGGGCGTATTGGAAACGCCTTGTGGCACGCGGCTGGAGATTCTGCCCAAGCACCATGAGCAGGACGATTGCCTGGTCAAGAGCCGCCTGTTGCTGCGCAAGCTCATTCAGCAGGCTCTGCAACTCAAGCCTCGTGAGGGTTCGGTAGCCAGCCTTGAACTGTTCGATGCGCCACTCAGCGAGTGGGTGATGGGGCAGTTCCTGGTGGAGCTGGATTTGTTGGTGAAGCGTGGAGTGCGCTTCGACTATCAGCGAATCGAGGAGGAGCAGCGCTTTCTCCGTGGCCAGCTCAATGTGGTGGCACAGATGCGCCAGCCGCCTGGGCGGCAGCATCACTTCCAGATTCGCCACGATGTATTCCTGCCGGATCGGGCAGAGAATCGCTTGCTCAAGTTGGCGTTGGAACAGGTGGCAAAAAGCACACAAGATGCCTCCAACTGGCGCCTGGCCAATGAGTTACGCGCCATGCTGGCGGAGGTGCCTGCCAGCCGGCAGGTGAGCCAGGATTTGCGCGCCTGGAGCCGCGACCGGCTGATGGCGCATTACCAGGCGATCAAGCCCTGGTGTGAGTTGATCCTCAATCAGCAGATGCCGATAGCCGTGAGAGGTGAATGGCGCGGCGTGAGCCTGCTGTTCCCGATGGAAAAGCTGTTCGAGCAGTATGTGGAAGGCTGGTTGCATCAGAAACTGCTGCCCAGCGCTCGTTTGAAAGCGCAGTCAGCTAGCCAGTACTTGTGTGCACATAGCAGTGATCGGATGTTCTGCTTGAAGCCTGATTTGCTGATCGATACAGCGGAGCAGCGCTGGATTCTTGATACCAAGTGGAAGCGTATCGATGCCGGTAAACCTGAGAAGAACTATGACCTGAGTCAGAGCGATTTCTATCAGCTGTTTGCCTATGGACACAAATACCAAAGAGGCGATGAGGTGCCGGGGCTGGTGCTGATTTATCCGTATTGGTCTGGACTCCAGAAAGCGCTACCGCTGTTTGATTACGGTAAGGGAATGCGGTTATGGGTGTTGCCTTTTGATCTGGATGCTGAGTGCTTGGTAGAGATGGAGAAAGCGACTTTGCCTTTGAGCCTTGACTCATTTGCTCGCGCCAGCTAGGCGCGCTTGCTGCTCAAGGGCGGCTGCAAGTGGTTGATGGGGTAGTCACGGCAGCCGCTGATTTGGGGTAGATAGCCCGTTATCGCAACTGTATTCGACTAAGTGGATCGCATTGAGCTTGCAGAGATGCCAGGTAAGGCTCGTTAAGGACGGATATGACCGAAGACCAACTGGAACAGGAAACCCTCGGCTGGCTCACTGAGCTGGGTTACGCGTACCTCTATGGGCCGGACATTGCCCACGACGGCGATAACCCCGAGCGCGAGAGCTATCGCGACGTGCTGTTGACCATGCGCTTGCGCACTGCCATCGCCCGGCTCAACCCGCAGATCCCACTGGCGGCGCGTGAGGACGCCTTACGCCAGGTGCTGGAGCTGGGCGTGCCGGTGCAGCTGTCGGCCAATCGCCTGCTTCATCGTCTGCTGGTCGGCGGTGTGCCGGTGCAGTACCAGAAGGACGGAGAGACCCGCGGCGATTTCGTGCGTCTGATCGACTGGGTGGATGTGCAGGCCAACGAGTGGCTGGCGGTCAATCAGTTCAGCATTCAGGGGCCGAAGCACACACGTCGACCGGACATCATCCTGTTCGTCAACGGCCTGCCGTTGGTGCTTCTGGAGCTAAAGAACCCGGCGGACGTGAATGCCGACCTGGTCAAGGCGTTCGACCAGCTCCAGACCTACAAAGAGCAGATTCCGGACGTCTTTCACTACAACGAGATTCTGGTGATCAGCGATGGCAGCGAGGCGCGCATGGGCTCGTTGTCCGCGGATATCGAGCGCTTCACCCGCTGGCGCACCATCGATGGGGCTACGGTCGATCCGCTGGGTGAGTTCAATGAGCTGGAGACGCTGGTGCGTGGAGTGCTGCAGCCGGCGATGCTGCTGGATTACCTGCGCTACTTCGTGCTGTTCGAGGATGACGGCCGGTTGGTGAAGAAGATTGCTGGCTATCACCAGTTCCATGCCGTGCGTGCGGCGATCCAGCAGGTGGTCAGCGCCTCGCGCCCCGGTGGCACGCACAAGGGCGGGGTGGTCTGGCATACCCAGGGCTCGGGCAAGAGCATCACCATGACCTGCTTCGCCGCCCGGGTGATGCAGGAAGCGGCGATGGAGAACCCGACCATCGTGGTGATCACCGACCGCAACGACCTGGACGGCCAGTTGTTCGGAGTGTTCTCGCTGTCGCAGGACTTGCTGCGTGAACAGCCGGTGCAAGTGGCCACCCGCGGCGATCTGCGCGAGAAACTGGCCAACCGCCCCAGTGGCGGCATTGTCTTCGCCACCATCCAGAAGTTCATGCCGGGCGAGGATGAAGACAGCTTCCCGGTGTTGTCCACGCGCTCGAATATCGTGGTGGTGGCCGATGAGGCGCACCGCACCCAATACGGCTTCAGTGCTTCGCTGAAGGTGCCGGACCTTAAGGTGGCCGAGGCCAGTGCCCGCTACCAGGTGGGTTATGCCCAGCATCTGCGCGATGCTCTGCCCAATGCTACCTTCGTGGCCTTTACCGGAACGCCGGTGTCCAGCGAAGACCGCGACACCCGTGCGGTGTTCGGCGACTACATCCATGTCTACGACATGCAACAGGCCAAGGAAGATGGCGCCACCGTGGCCATCTACTACGAGTCGCGGCTGGCCAAGCTGTCGCTCAAGGACTCGGAGCTGGCGCATATCGACGACGAGGTCGACGAGCTGGCCGAGGATGAGGAGGAAGATCAGCAATCACGCTTGAAGTCGCGCTGGGCCGCGTTGGAAAAAGTCGTGGGGGCCGAGCCGCGTATCAAGAGCGTGGCGGCCGATTTGGTGGCGCACTTCGAGGAACGCAACCAGGCGCAAAACGGCAAGGCCATGGTAGTGGCTATGAGTCGTGAGATCTGCGTGCACCTGTACAACGAGATCATCGCCCTGCGCCCCGAATGGCACGCTGAGGATCCGGAGAAGGGCGCGGTGAAGATCGTCATGACCGGTAGCGCATCGGACAAGGCACTGCTGCGCCCGCATATTTACCCAGGGCAGGTGAAGAAGCGCCTGGAGAAGCGTTTCAAGGACCCTGCAGATCCGCTGCAATTGGTGATCGTCCGCGACATGTGGCTGACCGGTTTCGATGCGCCCTGCGTGCATACCCTGTACGTCGACAAGCCGATGAAGGGCCATAACCTGATGCAGGCCATCGCCCGGGTGAACCGGGTGTTCAAGGACAAGCAGGGCGGCCTGGTAGTGGATTACATCGGCATTGCCAACGAACTGAAGGCGGCGCTCAAGGAGTACACCGCCAGCAAAGGCAGGGGGCGGCCCACCGTCGATGCCCATGAAGCCTATGCGGTGCTGGAGGAAAAGCTCGATGTGCTACGTAGCCTGCTGTATGGCTTCGATTACGGCGACTTCCTGACTGGCGGGCACAAGCTGCTGGCCGGTGCCGCCAACCATGTGCTGGGGCTGGAGGACGGCAAGAAGCGATTTGCCGACAATGCTCTGGCCATGAGCAAGGCGTTTACCTTGTGCTGCACCCTGGACGAGGCCAAAGCCGTTCGGGAGGAAGTGGCTTTCCTACAGGCCATCAAGGTGCTGCTGATCAAGCGTGACATCAGCGCCCAAAAAAAAACCGACGAAGAACGTGAGCTGGCGATCCGCCAGATCATCGGCAATGCCGTAGTCTCCGGCGAGGTGGTGGATGTGTTCGAGGCAGTCGGTCTGGATAAGCCCAACATCGGCCTGCTCGATGATGAGTTTCTTGCCGAGGTGCGCAACCTACCGGAGAAAAACCTGGCGGTTGAGCTATTGGAGCGCCTGCTGGAGGGTGAAATCAAGAGCAAGTTCGCCAGCAACTTGGCCCAGGAGAAGAAGTTCTCCGAGCTGCTCGATAGCGTGATCAAGCGCTACCAGAACCGCTCCATCGAGACCGCCCAGGTCATCGAAGAGCTGATCGAGATGGCCAAGAAATTTGCCGCAGCGAGCAAGCGTGGAGATGCGCTGGGCCTGAATGATGACGAGTTGGCTTTCTACGATGCGCTGGCCAATAACGAGGCCTCTGTGCGAGAGCTGGGCGATGAGATCCTAGCCAAGATCGCCCATGAGCTGACCGATAGCCTGCGCCAGAACGTAACCGTGGACTGGAGTAATCGTGACAGTGTGCGGGCCAAGCTGCGGCTTCTGGTCAAGCGCATCCTGCGTAAATATAAGTATCCGCCGGATCAGCAGGAGGAGGCGGCACAACTAGTGCTGGCGCAGGCTGAGACGCTCTGTGAGGCATGGATGTAGGGCTGGCTGCCGGTATGAACCCACAAATGCCATGACGGTCACCTCATCGCTCGCTCTCCGATCCTCGCCCCACGTCATCCCGCCAAGAGTGCTGAGTGGTATCAGGGACTAAGGCCCCTGTGACCTGTGGGGATGTCCTCTAACGCGGGACTGGCGACTCCTTGCGACCGGGAGTAAGGGCATCTCATGATCTGGCACCAGACGAACGGTAATGGTCGGCGGGACTAGGTTTTCTGCGGGTCTGGAAGGCTGTGGAAAATATGGCGTACCCCAACTAGTAACAATAAATAAATCAGCTAGTTATGGATTTCTGTGGAATCGAACCCGGGGCATCTGCGACGTTGTCGCTGGAAGCGGCATCTGACAAAAGTGACGTCTGTGCTAGCGTCTGCATTTTGAATGATGTCAATATGATGCCTCTCAAAGCTGTGACTGAGGCAAGGATGGCATCGAAAGCTTTTGCAAAATTCCATAAGACCGCCAGGCGTTGCGAAACATTAGTAGATACCTATACGGTGATCCACACGATGAACGCGGCAGATACAAGCGCCCCGTCAGCTCCCAAGGATATAATCCGCGCAGCGGTAGTGCTTGCAGTGGCGGCTCTGGACGCCTATGTGACTGACGTTTTCGTCGAAAAGCTAGCCACGTACCTTAAAAGGCATCGCCCTGACGACTCGTTGGTTGAACTGCTTTTGAAAGCAGGCCTAGATACGCGTGAAGCATTAAGCCTTCTGACAATGGAGCGCCCCTACCGTCGAATCCGCAATTTGGTACGGGCGTATTACTCTCAATATACCACCCAGCGATTTGACGTTATCGACTCCGTATTTCTTGTATATCGATTAAATAAAATAACTGACGCTGCTTTCAGGAAGACTCGTCAGGCCCACATCAAGAGCCGGGTGGGGGACCTCATCATTCGACGCCATGAGATCGTTCATGCCGGAGATTACAATCAGGCAAACCGCATCCAAGATATTGACGAGGTTAAGGTCAAGCGATGGATTAAAGCGTTGGAAGACATGGTAACCGCTATGGACGAGATAATTTGCAACCGCATCCCGACTCCCGAGGCACGACGGGTGCCTGCGGTAGCGAATGAGGCAGCGGCAGCTGCGGCTCTGCCGGTTGCGGATGATGACCTAGCGGGGCCCATTTTGGCCGAAGCAGACGAATATTGATGTGCCAACAATATTGGTGTTGATGCACTGGAATGGATAGTTGAAAGGGAGCTTTAGTTTTCAATGATTGGTGTGAAGCTTCAGACTGCCTTTCGAAAAAATTCGAAAGGCGCACGCGGGGAAATTGCGCTCTTCCGTGCCTTTATAAGCGCATTTGATGCGCTAGGAGGCGAAGCGCTAGCAAAGGAATATCATGGGAGTCGCTACCAGGTAACCTTCGATGAGGGGCGAGGAGCTGGGCGCCCAGTGCCTCGATGTGAATTGTGTGACGTGATGATCGTGAGCTATCCGAAAGGGAACCCCTGGGCTGCGCGAGTTACGTTCAACCAAGCTAAGGTTGCTGGCTCTGCATTTCATTGCAGCTGGTCCCCCGCCTCGCATGGCCCATACCGTTTCCGTGCGAATCTTGAGCAATGGGATTTACTATCAAATAGGCCCTCGATTAACCCAGCGACAGCTACATTTAGCCCGCCAGCGGGGCTTCTGAAAGATGCGTTGCTGCCTTCAGTTGGATCGTTTGGGGTGTTCTATCCGTCGGCAGGAGGATTTGAGTTTGCTTATTTCGTCGCAAACGCTCTCACTCCGCTGAATAATAGCCCTAGTCGCTCTGGAACCCTTGAGTGGGATACGCCAATAAGTAAGGTCCGGAGGGTAGGGAACCATGATGAAGTGTTAGGAACTTGTTGCTTACAATATTTTGGAGATGGTATTGAGGGGGGATACATTGGTACTCCCTTAACACAGCTTTTGAATGGTACGCCAGGAAGTCAACAAAGCCGTGCTTGGATTGCGCAAATTTTGGTCTCCCTTCGGAGTGAGTATCCCGAATCATCGCTCCCAAGCGAGTTGATAGAGGGGCTTGAGCTTCGAGCCGGGCTAGGCGATGAATATCGCGCATTGGTCGGCGGCGGATACTCGTCTCCTCGCGCCGTGGTACTGATTAGGACGTAAATCTCTGGTCGCAGCTGGTGAGAAGGGGTCTGAAAGGGCCCTTTCTCTCTTTCCACGGGGACGTTCAAACAAACTGTTTTTCCACTATGCGCGCCGTACTCGGACGAGTTTGATCAATCCGTAGAGTTGGTGGGTTTAGCCGACAGCAGCTTTGGGTTGGTTGAGGTCGGTCTATCGCTAAAGTCAAACCTTCTTAGCACTTGAATACCCATGCTCTTTCTAAGCGACGAGCCAGCAGTCGCACGGTAAGCAGGTAGTAATATCGAGTTGCCTTGCATCGCCTCGCTAGTCGGTGGTCGAGAAACCAAGCAACATGTTTTTTCTTCCAACTCCAAGGTGTTTCTAGCTGCCAGCGTTGAGATATCTCTGCTTGGATGAGCTTAGCTTGCCGTAAAT
>KV020301.1:0-13857 GCA_001598015.1 Dorcoceras hygrometricum | reverse complement strand
AAGTGTATTTATTTAGACTTAATGACTTGATTAAAAAACACAACACTCATAACCTAACCCTAAGCAAATCAGCCGTCCCTCTCTTCTCTCTCACGCCGCCGCCGCCGCTGCCGCCGTGCGCCGCCTCCGTCTTCGCCGGAAAATTGGTTTCCGGCCAACTCGACGTGGAGAATCCGTTCGTGCTGATCTCGTCAGGGCTTGTAGTGCAGCCTGACGAAGGAGTCTCGGATCTGGTCGTGGACCGGATTGGCGATAATCTACCGCAATCTACCGAGAAGAGCCGGATTATTGTAATCACGGTTGGAGCCAGGCACAAGTGCCAGCAAGGTAACATGCTAAACATCCTATGAATGTCGTAGAATGTAGATTTGTTTTTCGTATTGATCGCCTCCCGGTTCTCTGTTTATTGTTCTTCCGCTGCCTGACCGGGGGGTCGGATCCGGATCCCCAACAGATCATTGATGTTCCTTTAACTTATGTATTGATCAAATGTCCACCTGCGTATTTGAACTTGTTATTATTCAGGTTTTACTTGCTGAGCCCCTAGGCTCATTAGCTTTTAAAATGGTGCAGGTGCGACAGCTGGAGAGCGAACAGAAAGTGAAAATTGAGTCAGCTGCTAGGTGGTGTGTGTTTTTCAAAGGCCAGCATTTTCCGTGTCATAGCTGATGTTGTTTTGTTTTAGAATGTACTGTATTAAATCAGTTGCAACAGTTGTACATTTATATAGAATATCAGCTGTTGTAAATCGCAAATGCAATTTATAATAAAGTCTGTTTTTCCGCAAATGTTTCCAGTAGTTGGCGCGCAATTGAGTATCTGTTAGATTTTGTTTTCACGTTTTCAGTTTCTTTCAAAGTTATAAGAAATACAGCTTATAACAAATTATCTTTCAACCCTTCTTTTTATTCGAAAATTTTTATTTACCCAATTCGTGATTCCCGTGGGTTCGGACGTCACACTATTGATTCCTTATTTTGTTGAAATCTGAGCCAATCTCATATTTACAATAGTAAACACAGTTCCGCGTATGTATTGATCAGATCTGTTTCCAGTTTAATGCATGTGAAGTTCTTATTCTTTTGCATTTTAGTCCAGAGAATTTTTGTGAATTGTCCTATTATACAAATTTGAACTATTAGTTTATTTCGATTCGAACCCCAAACTTATTAAAATAGGTTAGAAAATTTTCGGTCGTCACAACTAAGCTCAGATCACTAATACTGTCCAGCTTATCTGATCTAAGCTCTATGCTTCTATGTTCTGTTTCCAGCTCAACTTGAGCGCATTCAAGTAAAACTTATTAAAAATCATAACATCAAGTTTTGTGTTAATCAAATTATGTTTGGTTTGATCCGATTCAGATCCAACGATTGCTTTAGACAAAGTAACTCGACAGTTTAAATCTGTTATACATATCTAAGTTCATATAATAATATTATTTAGTATAAAAAATAATACTTTAAACGAAAAATATTTTTTTAATAGATCGTGTCAATTTTTAAAATAATATTTTTAAATAAAAAGTAATATTTTTTTCATGTGTATAATCCATCTCACAACCATGAGTCGATCTCATATATGTGTTTGCTCTAAACAAATTTCTAAGTTCATGACATGATTTTTTAAGAATTTTTTATAGCGACATTCATTAAAAAAAGTGATATGTTGGAATGATTTCTACGTATTTGAAAATTATTTGTGATGGATCTGTATTTACAGATCAGAATATTAATTTTGATTAACACAAAACCTGCTGTTATTTTACTAACGATTTAGGATCGATGTGCATCCGTCAAAGATGAATCAGCTTGATCGCGAGCTGGTTCGAATTAATCGTAAGCTGGTACAGTGTAGAACAGAGTACTGTAGCAGCTCAACAGCGAACCATATTAGTACTATAGCAGATGGATGTGAGCTAGATAAGCTTAATGTAGCAGAACAGATACACGAGAGCAACAAGCTGTTGACAAGATGTCCAAGATGGAACATTGAGGAGACACCCAAGCTGGTTCACCAGCTTAGAGCAAGAGCAGGTTTAGTTCAGCTCAGGAGTATAGAGGTTCAGTGTTCAAGCGCAGAATCAGATCAGATGAAGAACATATGAGATTAGATGATCCAAAGAATAAGGGATATAATCACTGGTACAAGATTTGTCAAGTGTAGAGATCACATGCTTTTAAATACCTTCGATCACAGAGATCAAGGAGGAACCTTGAATTCTAAAGATATCCTAGAGTATCACAAACTCTTGAACGATCACAGAGATCAAGGAGGAACCTTGAATTCTAAAGATATCCTAGAGTATCACAAACTCTTGAATACCGTTTGTGGAGGAAGATCACAAGCAAGTACACATAATCAAAGAAGAGACCAGCTTAGAGCCTAGCAGGGAACAGAAACAGTTTAGAGCATTCAAGTGCAGCTTAGAACAGATTAGAGCAGATGTATACAAGAGCAGGACATATAAGAAGCAACCAGCTCGGGGATAAACTAGCTCGAAAGAACAAAACAGTTTGAACACAAGTGTTGTGGAGATTATTTTGTACTAGTTCAAACTGATTTGCTTCGTCTTGTCCACATCAGGTACAAAATTCACAGAGCTCAAAGTCAGCTATGGCTGCAGAGCATTTAATGAAGAGAGCTCAAAGGCAACAAAGTCTGTAAGCATTTAATGATAAAGGACATAAGGTACAACTATGTCAGAACTTTACAGAAGCCTTTTCAACGGCTACAACTTTGTGTCCAACGGATATATCATATCAGAGGCTTTATATACGACAAGAGACGATGAATAGAAGACACGAGGAAGTGAAGTGTGTGTGCACAAGAGTAGAGTGAAAACAAGATAGAGTACGATGCACAACACAAAACAGAGAGCAGTGCATAGTCGAGAGTTTGCACATTCAGGTGGCAGCTGATGTGCAAGCTGGTCCAGTGCCCAGGTGTGAGCTGATGCACAGGCCGAGAGCTTCAATGAGATATTCATATTCAACAGCACAACCCTGGAAAGATATCGAGATACCAGCTTAGAGAAAAGCACTTCCCAGTGTGTGAGAATACATTTTAGAATGAGCTTACACTGTACAATTCTCACACATGATTCACACATATATGAGAGAGAGCTGAATAGATTAGCTAAGTGAATCAAAACCAAAAACAAATTGCAGCATACATTTATCTACAGCTTTATGCATTGCATCGCATACATATATTTAAACCTGTTTAAATATCTTTCAATCTTCAGAGAGCATTTCGGGTTGTTTCTGCATGATTTTTGTTATCTTACCTGACCTACTTGTCAATGCTAAAACCTTTCAAGAACCAGAGCTATTGCAGCTCAAGTTTTTAACAGACCAGATCGCACGACTAGCTCGCAGCGCTGCTCCGAGCTAGACCAGCTTAGGCATGATCTGGTAGTGGGTCTTTGCGTGCTGCTTTTAATTTTTTTTTAAATTCACGTATTATAGTGTATTTTTTATCCTTAAACTGGTAACAGAGCAATCTGTGTTAAGATCGATTTGCCGGCGGTGATGTCCGTAAACTCTACCATAGCTCACATTGGCTCTCACACAGCCTTGACATCAACGCCGTAAGTTACGTGCATTTAAAAATATAAGAGTTGAAATACCAGCACGTAACTCAAACCGGACCGCATTATAGTGGAACCAGCTCAATGCTAAACCAGCGCATTGCAAGGGCTTGGTTCCAGCTGGTTGTTCCAACCAGCTCGATGAAAGTGCAAGAGATCTGGTTATTTAAATAGAGCTGCAATAGCTCCGTGTTCTTCAATATTTGTGCACCGAGATACAGATTGAGTAATGAATATAAATCATGCGGAAATACTCAAATTGTACTCTTAAATTCAAAGGCCTTTTAAAACAGTTTTAAACGTATTGACAAATATGCTATGAGTATGAATTAATGCAGAAAGCAGTAAAGTAATACGCTGATTTGTTTATGAAAGTTCGGAGCTCAATCTCCTACATCTCCCCTTCTTTCGTAATGGGAAGGATCCACTAGAGACTTTGATTACAATGACCCTCGCTGCAACCCACTCCTACGACCCGCAGCAGCAAGAACTCCTAGCCTCAACCACCGCACACTAAGCCTACAAGCTGTGTGACTAACAACACTTATTTTACGCCTCGGTGAGAAAGGCTACACACACTTCTTTAACGTCTCAGTGCGAAAGACAACTAGACTTGTTTAACGTCTTTGTCTAAAGACTACAATGTAAGTCGTTTGATTTGATTCACTCAGCTAATCTAATCAGCTCTCTCAAAGCATATGTGAGTGAATCATGTGTGAGATTTACAGTGTATTCTCAATCTCTCAAGTATTAAATCTCACACACTGGGAAGTGCTCCTGTGCGAGCTGGTTTTTCATTGTCTTCCCAGGTTCAGTCTCAAGTATTAAATCTCACACACTGGGAAGTGCTCCTGTGCGAGATGGTTTTTCATTGTCTTCCCAGGTTCAGTGTTGTGCGTTCTTCTGATTTGGTTCGCACAACACTGTCTCGACTTCACTCTTCTCAGCCTCTCTTCATTCAGCTGCTTGTACTCTGTTTTATAGCCTGGCGTAGAAATTTGTTCGTTGGACACAAAGTAGTAGACGTTGAAAGGTCTTCTGACACTGTCGTAGTTTGCGTCCTTCGTCAATAAATGCATTGCATGCTTTTCGTCACTTTAATCACGTGAGCACTGTTCTAAGAAGACAATACAAGCAAGTCGATTTGAATACTAGACAGTGTTTGTCGTATAGCATTGTATTCAAATCTTCTTACTCGTAGATTTGATGGCATCTACCATATTATCTGAGCTGGTTTTTGACCTTAACCAGCTTTCCAGCCTGTTCACCGTTCAGTTCTCCACAGAGCTGGTCTTGTTTGAGCTGGATTGCTGAACTGGTTTTGTTCGCATCTTATCTGCTCTGAGCTGGTTTGATTTTAACCATCTTGGATCACCAGCTCGTAGATTTGATGGCATCTGCTATTGTGCTATCCGAGATGGTCTCTATCTCTAGGTGCTCTCTTCTTATCTGCTCTTGAGCTGCTTTGGAGCCGCCTTGTTTATCATACTCAGCAGGTCACTTCTCTGAGCTGGTTTCTCAGTAGGTTTCCTTCCAAGCTGGTTGCTTCTTATAGGAGTCTTTCTTCATGTCTCCACCTTCACGTCATCACAGGCGTCGACATTGTTCACGCTCTCTAACTCCTTCATCATCATCTTCCCCATAAGCATCCAGCTTCTGGGATCCTTGATCAGGTTTTCTCTTCCCTGATCCGATTTACCAGCTCGGCTCTATTTTTCTCGTCAAGATCCATTGTGTGCTTGCTTGTTCACTTGGTCCATTCAGACACCTTATCCAAACTATCGGCAAGCACAACTTTCTTTCACTTGTTGAGCTGCAATCCAGCACCAGTAAATATATCCCATCTTCTTTGGGATATAATACCCAGTTTAGATTCAGTCTTCCCAAGGACTGAGATCCTTATGATGAACTGGTTACAAGTGCGTTTTGTGATCAAACCTGCACTTGATCACCGCAATTGTATACGGCTCTGCACTTGAACACCACACTTATATACTGCACTTGATCTGCGCTTGAGCCGTACTGTACTTCAACATTCTGCGCTTCAACTCTGCTCTTCCTTGATCAGGTTTTCTCTTCCCTGATCGATTTACCAGTTCGGCTCTATTTTTCTCGTCAATATCCATTGTGTGCTTGCTTGTTCACTTGGTCCATCAGACACCTTATCCAAACTATCGGCAAGCACAACTTTCTTTCACTTGTGAAGCTGCAATCCAGCACCAGTAAATATATCCCATCTTCTTTGGGATATAATACCCAGTTCAGATTCAGTCTTCCCAAGGACTGAGATCCTTATGATGAACTGGTTACAAGTGCGTTTTGTGATCAAACCTGCACTTGATCACCGTATTGTATACGGCTCTGCACTTGAACACCACACTTATATACTGCACTTGATCTGTGCTTGAGTCGTACTGTACTTCAACATTCTGCGCTTCAACTCTGCTCTTCATTCTCTGCACTTGATCTTCGTGCTGCTCCAACTCCAAGCTGGTGAACCATCTTGTGGTCCCAGCACTTCTGAAAGTAAACTGTTGTACCAGCGTGGACGTCCCCTTACTGTTCCTGCTAGATCTCTTCGACCAGTCCAGCTCAGGCGTCCCCTCACTGTTCCAGTGTGAATATCTTTACGTCTACTCCAGTCTTAGCAAGCTGCGCATGTCATGTAGAGCGTTAGTACAATAGAAACAGATTTTGTGTGAATCAAAACTTAGATTCTGATCTGTGGAAACAGATCCAACAATCTCCTCCTTTTTGATTTACACAAAATCTGGATAAACATATGCACGCATGTTTATGCTTAAAATTATTTCTCCCCTTTTTTGTGGGAATCAAAAAGGGTTTGAAATCTTTTCTCCCCCTTAATACTTAAAACAAAACTCCCCCTCAACAGACCATGGGGTAATTTTATGTTTAAAATAAAATCATTATGCACAGGGAGACAGTTTTGTCGAAAACATTGTGTATGCATGAGATTTTTAAAAATCTATACTACTCAAAAGGTCTTCATTAATAAGGACCAGGGGAGCAATAGAAGATTCAATTTACAGAATCTCTTCCATTATTCCCTAAGGCTTAGCCTCGCCCAGCCTTAGAGATCTTGGCTCCACAGATCTCGCGCAATCTGTCAGCTCGTCAGAAGAGATGTTGCCGCTCTTTCCTTTCGAGAAATCGCTCTGCAATTCAATAGACATTCCTCTCCCTATCCGTTTCTATGAGTTTTGAAATCTTAAAAATTTTGTAGCACATACAGGCTTTCAAATGGATATCAGAGCGTAGACCATTTTAGAACTGTTAAAAAACCCTTTTTTTCGAAGAAAATGCACTTATTCAAGAGCAACCTACTCTTATACCACTTGTTAGGATCGATTTGCAGGGGTTGATGTCCGTAAACTCTGCCACAACTCACATTGGCTCTCACACAGCCTTGACATCAACCCCGTAAGTTACGTGCATTTAAAAATATAAGAGTTGAAAGACCAGCACGCAACTCAAACCGGACCGCATTATAGTGGAACCAGCTCAGCGCTAAACCAGTGCAGTGCAAGAGCTTGGTTCCAGCTGGTTGTTCCAACCAGCTCGATGACATCCCCCCTTCTTCCGCCACGGGAATGATCCACTAGAAGACTTTGATTACAAAGACCCTCGTTGCAACCCACTCCTACGACCCACAGCCGCAAGAACTCCTAGCCTCAACCACTCACACTAAGCCCGCAAGCTGTGTGACTAACAACACTTCTTTTACGCCTCAGTGAGAAAGGCTACACACACTTTTTTAACGTCTTAGTGCGAAAGACAACTAGACTTGTTTAACGTCTCTGTCCAAAGACTATAATGGAAGTCGTTTGATTTGATTCACTCAGATAATCTAATCAGCTCTCTCAAAACATATGTGAGTGAATCATGTGTGAGATTTACAGTGTATTCTCAATCTCTCAAGTATTAAATCTCACACACTGGGAAGTGCTCCTGTGCGAGCTGGTTTTTCATTGTCTTCCCAGGTTCAATGTTGTGAGTTCTTCTATTTGGTTCGCAACACTGTCTCGACTTCACTCTTCTCAGCCTCTCTTCATTCAGCAGCTTGTGCTCTATTTTATAGCCTGACGTAGAAATTTGTCCGTTGGACACAAAGTAGTAGACGTTGAAAGGTCTTCTGACACTGTCGTAATTTGCGTCCTTTGTCAATAAATGCATCGCAGGTTTTTCTTCACTTTAATCACGTGATCATTGTTCTGAGAAGACAATACAAGCAAGTCGATTTGAATACTAGACAGTGTTTGTCGTATAGCATTATATTCAATTCTTCTTGCTCGTAGATTTGATGGCATCTGCCATGCTATCTGAGCTGGTTTGACCTTAACCAGATTGCCAGCCTGTTCACCGTTTAGTTCTCCATAGAGTTGGTCTTGTTCAAGATGGATTGCTGAACTGGTTCTGTTCGCTTCTTATCTGCTTTGAGCTTGTTTGATTTTAACCAACTTGGATCATCAGCTCGTAGATTTGATGGCATCTGCTATTGTTCTATCCGAGCTGGTCTCTTTCTCTAGCTGCTCTCTTCTTATCTGCTCTTGAGTTGCTTTGGAGCTGCCTTGTTCATCATACTCAGCAGGTCACTTCTCTGAGCTGGTTTCTCAGCAGGTTTCCTTCCAAGCTGGTTGCTTCTTATAGGAGTCTTTCTTCATGTCTCTGCCTTCACATCATCACAAGCGTCGACATTGTTCGCGCTCGCTAACTCCTTCATCATCATATTCCCCATAAGCCTCTAGCTTCTGGGATCCTTGATCAGGTTTTCTCTTCCCTGATCCAATTTACCAGCTCGGCTCTATTTTTCTCGTCAAGATCCATTATGTGCTTGCTTGTTCACTTGGTCCATTCAGACACCTTATCCAAACTATCGGCAATCACACCTTTAATCCAGCACCAATGAACATATGAAACGAACCAGACTCTAAAATTTTTTTTAAAAATATGCGAAAAAACATAAACTTAAAGTATGGCTCATTATCTTTTAAAACATTTCTAAATCAATTTCTCATTAAAAGTTGAAATAGAAATAAATAATTATTATAAGTCATAAAACCATCCGTACTGATAAAAGACAACTGCATAAAAGTACTGAAATGAATATGTTTAAATAGAAATAAATAATTATTATAAGTCATAAAACCATCCGTACTGATAAAAGACAACTGCATAAAAGTACTGAAATGAATATGTTTAAAACCAACATCTCAAAAATGTATCATGACAGAACTGAAACATAAAGGCGGTCACGGTACTGTTGCAGCAGGCGCTCAGAGGTCCTCACTGCCAGTCGGGATATACTCATCAACAGGATCATCACCTGCACCATTTAAATCTAGTGAGCCTATAGGCTCAACATGCTCTATCGTATATCATAACAAAGTACATACTAATAAAATCGTATGCAGGCACATTCTTGTAATAAAATAACGTTAAAACATGAATGCGTGCATGATCTTAAAACATTGCTACATACATTTCATATCGTACATACGTAACATAAACATACATAAGGCATGACATAACATAACATGAAAACCGTATGATTCGTATCCGTGAATGTGAGCGGGCGTATGACTGTTAGTCGAAATAACCAATGTACGTGGCGGTGTGGTTCACCCGACCTCGAGCCGGGATCCCTATATGTCACTCCTCTATGCTTGCCACTTCACCATGATATCAAACATGGATCCATAAGCTCATAATCATACATTAAAATAGGGGATCCCCGGGCCTGGCTATCCGGCTAGCTCCCATCATTAAACTTTTCCACATCACTTCAATCGCTCTGGTTTTAACTTAAAAAGACATTCCTGATCGTTTCATAAAATCTCATGATGCGTGCATTTCTTAAAATCATGCAATTCAAAAGTTTAGCCCGATAATGTATATTTAATCCTATCCATTAAAACATTTACGTACATAATATACTACATATATACATTCACGGGCTTCCATATCTTTCTACTTCGGTCAAGGATTGGTTCAGGAGTCTGTCCCACTACTTCTAGACTAAACATCGCTCCTAACATAATCGATGAAACGAATGTACACAACTTTTTATAATTTTTGCCTAATTTCTTTAAATTTTGATTTCTTAAAATCATGGCTAATTGTGACTAATTAAATCAATTTTGACTTCTTAAAATCAATTTGGACTTATTAAAAATCGATTTTGACCTTTAAAATCAATTTAAATCAATTTTGACCCCAAAAGTCGATTTTGACCAAAAGACCGATTTTGACCAAATTATAATCCCAAAAATCAATTTTGACTTAATTAAAATTTCAAAGACCCTAATTTGGACTTAAAACTTAAAAATAAACATAAATTTAAAAGTTTGACTCAATTCTTAACATCTGACTATTTTCTTTAAAATTGGACCTTTGACATAAAATTATAATAACAGGTCCATAATTGAAATACCTTGGACCTATTTTAAAACATTTTGACTCGGGTCTCGATGAACCGATCCGGTCCAATCGAACTAGCTGATTCGATTTAACCGAACCAATCCAATTGCTAACCCTAAACCGGACCCCCCCCACACGCACACCAGCGACGCGCGCGAGCAGCGGCCGTTCCTCACGCTCGTGCTCCCTGCTCTGGCCGCCATGGCCGGAGCCCCACCGGCTGGACCACCGCAGGTCCATCCGGTCCTAACCTGACTGACCTTGGCTCAAACCATGGATAAACCAAGGAGAACTGGTCGAATGAAGCGGACGCATCAACCATGCTGCACGATGCGACACCTTCGACCTCCACGGCTCTACCTGGTTCGCTCGACCACTTAGCCACCTTCCTACCTCAATTTGGACCACCATGAGCCCCCTAGGAACCCCTAGAACCGAGCCATCACCCCTGGAAATTGTCCTGACCGAAGCCTCAAGAGAAAAAGTGAGACATGTTGAATAAAACGTGAAGCATATACATGCACTCAAATCATGGGGTTTAGATCTAAACATATTGCATACAATTCACACCATAATTTCTTAAAAACAGATTAATACAGTTTAAATGGTGAGAAAAAGAGTTGATATCACATGCCTGGTTTGAAAAAGAGGTAGATCTGCGAGGTACGGACGTTGTAGGCGCGAGATCGGGGCACAACCGACTTTGGATCACCAATCTTCACCAATGGATGAGTATTTTAGAAACTTGTGTTACGGGTAGTGGAGAGGGACGGCTGGTGGGTGATGAGGAGGTTAGGTTGTAATTGTGGGTTATGAAAAATACTGTGTGACAGAATTGACCCCTATGGGTTTAATTAGGAAAAAGGGGAGAAAAATACAGGCTTGACCCTCTAATTGAATAAAAAGGTTCTTAAACTCATAATTGGGCTGTAAAGATTAAATATTTTCGAAATCAAGGTCTCCTCATAATTTAAAATACCTTAAAACTCAATATATCAGCCCGTATAGGCGAAAAAAGGGTTCCCCTCCAAAATAAACATAAAAACTCAAATTTTCATAAATTGTTGCTTAAAATAAAATAATTTCATTCTTAAAAAACCTATAAACTTAAAAATCTCAAATCATTTTCATTCCGGTCGGATCTCGTCCATGCATCTGTAACTCAAGCAGGCTGAAAATCAAAACATGCATACCATGCAGCATAAAATCATAAATAAATCATATAAAATTGCATGTAATCATCTACAAATATTTTTCTCTAGTCATTCACTCATTTCTACGTAGTCAGAAATTTCTAGGCGTTACAACTCTCCCCCCTTACAGAATTTCGTCCCCGAAATTAAGTACGTATCGAATAACTCCGAAATTAAGTACGTATCGAATAACTCCGGGTAGCGCGTCCACATACGGCCTCTGTCTCCCAGGTAGCTTCATCCTTCGAGTGATTCTGCCACCGGACCTTGACCATCGGAATACTCCGCGCTCTCAGTCTACGCTCCTTCCTAGCTAGAATCTGCACTGGTCGCTCCTCAAAAGATAAATCTGGTGTCAACTAGAGCGGCTCAAAATCCAACACATGAGACGGATTCGGAACATACTTCCACAGCATCAAGATATGGAAGACATTAGGCGCTGCCGATAAGCAGGGTGGTAACACAACTCGATAGGCCAGAGTACACCCTCTCCAGAATCTCAAACAGCCCAATAAACCTAGGGCTAAGCTTGCCTCTCCGGCCAAAGCGCATCACGCCCTTCATGGGCGATATCCTCACAAACACATGATCTCCCACAGCTAGCTCCAGGTCGTATCGTCTCTGATCTGCATAACTCTTCTGGCGACTCTGGGCTGTCCTCATCCTATCCCAAATCCTCGTCACAATGTCCGCCGTCAGCTGTACTAACTCTGGCCCTGTAAGCACTCTCTCACCAACCTCGTCCCAGTGCACGGGAGATCTGCATCTCCTCCCGTATAGCACCTCATACGGAGCCATCCCAATCGATGTCTGAAAGCTGTTGTTGTATGTGAACTCTAACAGCGGAAATCTCGAGTCCCACGTACCCTGAAAATCAATCACACAAGCTCTCAGTAAATCCTCCAAAGTCTGAATGACCCTCTCTGACTGTCCGTCTGTCTACGGATGGAAGGCTGTACTGAACAACAATCTAGTCCCCAAGGCAGCATGCAAACTCCTCCAGAACGCAGATGTGAATCTGGTGTCTCTGTCCGACACTATCGAGACGGGTATGTGTTAGGACAAAATTTATTAGTTTTGGAGATAACAAAAATAAGACAAGTTGCTATTGGACAATCAGTTGTCGCATTTAACAGGAGAATATTTATCTATCAACAAGTGGTAATTCAGCAGTTGGGGTATTCGAGAGAGATCAGCAGATGGTATGCGATCAGCAGATGAACTGTTTAACATATTCAACATATACAATCCTTGCGAGCAATCAGCAGGTACATATAAGTGTTAGCGTGCTTTGCATATCAGCAGACAGTTGGGTCTTCAACAGCTTATATATTTCAGCAGATGGCTACAGTGAACATCAACCAGCAGATGATGTTAACCAGCAGGAGCATTACTAAGATAACAAAACGGTGTCACTTGAATAAGTTGACACGACATCGTTTTAACGCTAAAGGAATCAGTCGATGGAAAGACACAAATGTATATCAGCAGGTGAATTCTTCCAAGTGTTATTCCAGTCGAAGTATTTTTGACAACGTTGATGGAGTTAGTGCTGGTTATCAAAGTTATTTCAGGCGCAAGCTCAAATTGATTCAAATACGATCGTTTACTCAAATGGAAAAGATTCGTAGGATCGTACAGCTGCCTGGAATTAAGGAGACAGCGTGTGTACTATTTTGGGTAAATAGTACAATGTACAAAGGCCGTTTCTCCATGCTTGCACAAATATGGAAAGAAGACAAATTGGCTCTGTCAATGAGCAATTTACCTTGTAGTGGAGCAGAGATTACGGTGTACAATTTTGGCAGCAATTCAAACGGGATTTATTTTCCTTGGAGAATTTTGTGACAGTTGCAATCGAAGCCTATATATATCAGCAGCAGTGTTGAAGAAAATACACTTCGCCATCTATCTATTGCAGTCACACTGTCAAAATCAATCTAGAGCTTACTCTTCGTTGAAAGCATTCAAAGCTCAAGCACTCAAAGAATCTTCATTCTTTTGATATTCACTGTTATACCTTCGAGTGTCATTCTCTGGTTCACTTTATTGAATCAAGTTTCACTGTCTTAGAAACCAGAGATTTTACAGTACTCAAGTGTATTCATTGTTGTATTTGATTGAGTATGTAACGAACTGTCTTTATTAAGAAGTTCGAAAAACAAACATGTGTTGTAAACCAGCAGCGGATGATAATATTTATCTATCAACAAGTGGTAATTCAGCAGTTGGGGTATTCGAGAGAGATCAGCAGATGGTATGCGATCAGCAGATGAAATGTTTAACATATTCAGCAGATACAATCCTTGCGAGCAATCAGCAGGTACATATAAGTGTTAGCGTGCTTTTGGTAAGGATTGGTAAACGACAGCGTATTGATTGGATTATAAGAATCAGCAGAAGCATTCTTGAAGAGATCAGCAGTTGTTTAGAATATGTCGTTTGAGAATGCAAAACGACTGCATTTAGATAAGTGGAACGACGGCGTTTTGAGGTATCGCTAGTATTTCAGCAGATGCTTTGTTCAAAGTATATCAGCAGACAGTTGGTTCTTCGACAGCTTATATATTTCAGCAGATGGCTACAGTGAACATCAACCAGCAGATGATGTTAACCAGCAGGAGCATTACTAAT
>KV020300.1:0-13479 GCA_001598015.1 Dorcoceras hygrometricum | reverse complement strand
AAAACGACATCTGAATACGAACTAATGCAACAGCTGAACACTATTGATGCAACAGCTGAAAACTATTGATGCAACAGCTGACAACAGCTGAACACTATTGATGCAACAGCTAAGAGTCACATTTAGAATTTATCCAACATAGAATATCAGCTGTGGTTTAAGAACCAGATTTCAGACTTAACCATGTGAATGAACATGAACAACGATGGTTTTCTATGTCTGAAGAAATCAAAATATCTCAAGAAATTTCTGGAAATTGATCGAATAAGCTACTTAAGCTACTTCGAAGAAATATTTTTAGAATACTCAAGAAAATACTGGACGAACATCATCAAACCATTTTCTTAAACCTTTCTGGATCAAAATACAGTAAACACGTATCTTTGTAAAAACAGAGCATGAACTTTCTTTTATTTGAAGAACAGCCGTAGCTATCTTCAAATCCTTAAAATCTCATACAAACATGCAAACAGAACTGAACATATGCTTTCATGAGTGAGCAAGGAACAGAGTTTACTTGTCTGAATTCTGTAATACAATTACAGATGAAGTCTAGCAAATCACGTACGCACCGCCCGTCTCCTTCAAAAGCTTTGAAAGGTTTTGCTCGATTTCTTTGATAGAGAGCACCGCTTGCTTTTGGAAGTGTTTTGATTTGTAAAATAATGATGCATGATGTGTCTAACATCCTATATATATATATGATTTTAAATGCCAAAAGAAGAAACACGTTTTACTCAAGATGCTCAAATCTTTTTAAAAGCGCTACTCCTTTTAAAGAGAAATCTGATGCATTAAACCGAACCATTTTAGTTAAAAAGAAGGATTCGATTGGCTTGCAATAATCGACTAACCAGCTGCTGCAATTGCATTCTAACATCTGGAAATCTATTCATTACAACAGAAACTTGACTAAGCATAAAGCTAACATCTGAATCTCAACTTAACGTAAAGTGACAGCTGGGTATCACACAAAGCTGAAACTCAACTCAATTTACAATGAAGGCTGAAATCACGTATTTTCAAAATCTGAAATTCAAAAGAAGTTGAATAATATAGCATTTCAATATAATCTCTCAAATCTTAAAATTTTCTAATTGTGGCCTAAGAAAATGTCTGGCGTTACATGAACACCCAGGTGGCAGCTGGTGTTCAAGCTGGTCAAGTGCCCAGGTGTGAGCTGGTGCACTAGCAGAAATGCCTCAATGATATAATCATCTACTGCACAATCTGGGAAGATAATGAAGAAACCAGCTTGGAGAGCATCTTCCCGAGTGTGTGAGAAACAAAAGAATCAGAGAGTTTACACTGTAATTCTCAAACACAGATTCACTCACGTATGAGAGCTGAGAGCTTAATTGTTTAGTTGAGTGAATCACAAACAAACACTTTCATTGTAGTATTTGAACAGAGATGTTAAACAAGTTCGTTGTAGCCTTTCTCACTGAGGCGTAAAAGAAGTGTAGTTAGACATACAGCTTGCCGGCTGGTGTGCATAGGTGGCTAGGAGTTCTTGCAGCTTGCGGGCTGTCGGATCGGGTTACAGTGGAGATCGCTGTAATCAAAGTCTTCTAGTGGATCCTTCCCATTGCGAAAGAAGAGGAGACGTATGAGATTCAGCTCCGAACTTCCATAAACAAATTGCAGCGTATTTATTTACAACTTTCTGCATTTAAATATTCATGCATTGCATACTTGATAAAATGTGTTTAAATCCTGTTAAAATAGCTTTCAATATTCAGAGTTCAATTTGGGTGTTTTTCGCATGATATTATTTCATACCTAATCTGTATCTCGATGCACACCTTTCAAGAACACTGAGCTAATGCAGCTCAAGATTGAATAGACCAGATAGCGTGCTATCCAGTTTGTAGAGCTGCTGGTCCAGCCCTGTGCTTATCTGGTTTCCCAGTCACGTGCTGGTTTTTCAAATAAGCTTTAAAATGCACGTAATATGTTGTTCTGTAATTTTAGAACAAGGTTTAAGTGTTGGAGTTGTGTGAGAACTCACGTGAGTTGTGTGAGAACTCATGAGACACCCCCTTATTAGATCCCAACAATTGGTATCAGAGCATTTTTAACATCTGGTACCTCGTAAAACGGGACCAAAAAAATCCTTTTTAAAAACACGCGATCTGAATTTCAATCCTATCACACGCAGTCGTATCCTATAATTTATTAACTTTTCAACACTTACATATCCTATTATATGATATCCAAAATTTATTCTTTTCAACAATTACGTGTTATCCTATATGTCGTATCCAATAATTTATTATCATTTCATTTATTTCTTTTCATTTTTTTCTTCTCATACGAGGATCATGAATACGAGATATAAATAGTTCATTTATTTCTTCTTGTACAATAATCATGAAATACCATATATAAATAATATATATGGGATGTTATCCTATACATAGTATCCTATAATTGTTATCTTCTCATTTGTTTCTTCTCATATAAAAAATAATAAAATATCACATATAAATAGTATTCATTTATTTCTTCTCGTACAAATATCATGACATACCAACATAAATGGTATATGTGAGGCACAATAACAATTTATTTCTTCTTATACAAAGATCATGAGATACCACATAAATAGTTTTTCATTTATTACTTCTTGTACAAGGATCATAAAATACCACATACAAATAGTATATGCAGATCGCGAAATTCCCTCTCAGCTCGCACAACTCAGGTCTGCACGTCCACCCAGATCAGCTCGGGGCTTCGGTCCAGATCGCGCACTGAAAACAGCTCAGAGCACTCGATTAGTTTAGAGCATGCAGTCCAGCTCGTCTATCCAGATCAGCTCAGGGCTTCAAAACAGATCGCGCGCTGAAACCAGCTCAGAGCGCTCGATCAGTTTAGGGTGTACAGATCGTCTCGCAATCCAGGACAACTTAGAGTTTTCTACTCAGCTTACGGGAAGTCATCTCAGCTTAGGTGGCCAACCGTCATAGGATATTCAACCAGCTTAGGACAGTAAACCAGCTCGGGTCGATGAACCAGCTCGGGATGGTAAATCAGCTTAGGATGGTAAATCAGCTTGGGATGGTGAAACCAGATTGGGATAGTCAAACCAGTTAGGGACCGTCAAACCAGCTTAGGAGGGTTAAACCAGCTTCGGACGATCAAACCAGCTTCGGACGATCAAACCAACTTGGGACGGTCAAACCAGCTTGGGACGATCAAACCATCTTTGGACGAAGGAAAATCGATTAGGGCTCAAGAGGGAAAAGAGTTTGATCAAGAAAAAAACAACTCAAGGGAAAATAGCTTGCTGGTACAGCTTACGCTCGAAAGGGGAAAACAGCTTGATGGTACAGCTTAGGAAACCTAATCTATAGAAACCCTCCACGGCTCAAGCATGACAGACAGCTTACGAACCCAATCCACAGAAACAACTTACGGCTCATCAGCTTACGAACCCAGATTACAGAAAACAGAACAACTTATGACTCAACAGACAACAACCTCACCCCTTCACAATTAAACCTCTAGGCAGCCTCACCATGTTTTAAAAAGAAGAAAAATATGTCGCATAGCCTCAATTTGATAGTCTCAAAATTCAATGAAAGAAATCAAAGACTCACAAAAGGTGCGCATATAGTAATTTGAATGAAAGGCGCATTCAAAGGAGATTTTGTATTTGCCTTGTATAGGAGAAATTACGACTGGTGTCACGAAGCTGAACGGAAGGAGGGACGTCGGGAACGCCGCTAGTTTTCACTCCGGAACTCAAAGCCGTCGGAGGAAAGGGAAAGGGAAAAGGGACGGTGCTTACGAGGAGAGACTAGGACGGTGTTTTATTTTCTGAAAATAACATGTGTGTGTGTGTGTATGGTGGTGCGGCCGAGACCCCCAGTTCTTAAGGATTTACGGGTTTTAGATTTGTAAAAACCTACTTAGTAGATTTGATATTTAAATCTTTATCTCTTTCTTATTTTATATTTCGAAAACTATGGACAAAGAGGTCAAAACTTGGTAAAAAAATGAACTTTTAAAGATTTCACTAAAAAGAAATATCTTCCAAGTTACGGATTGACCTCAAAATAAATTTTATAAGAAAAATCATTTTTACCGCGGGGTTCCCATCGTCTCCATTCCGATTTCGTTGCACCTGTACTAAAATTCTAAAAAAAACAAGTACTCATCATAAAACAATAATTAAAAAATGGCATAATTAATATAACTATTAAAATATGAGACATAATACGAAGGCTAAGGCATGCGACAATAATACGAAGGCTAAGGCATGCGATCCTAAATAGGGGAACATTTATAGGAGTTACAATACTCACCCCTTTATAAGAATTTCGTTCTCGAAATTCAAAAGCTTACCGAAAAGCTTTGGGTAGCGTTCCTTGATGTCAGCCTCTACCTCCCACGTAGCTTCCTCCTCTGAATGGTTCAGCCACTGAACCTTGACCATGGGAATGTTCCGACTGCTTAGCTTCCTAACCTGTCTGTCTAAGATCCAAATAGCTCGCTCCTCAAAAGACGGCTGCGGCAAAAGCTGGAGTGGTTCGACACTCGTTGGATCTGTTTTTATAGATCAGAATCTTAATTTTGATTAACACAAAACCTGCTTCTATTTTACTAACGATTTAACTTAAGTGTGCAGCATTGAGCTGAAACATACAGACACGAACTGGACCAGATTGTATGTGAGCTGGAACAGTACGTTGATGTCGATCACATGTCCAAACTGGAACAGTGAGAGGAAGCCCGAGATGGTATAGTAGAGGACATGTCTAAGCTGGAAAAGTAAGGGGATGCCCGAATTAATCTAGCAGTAGACATCCAAGCACAGAGCAAGTGCAGCGTAGAGCAGTTCAATGGAGAATAAGATGTACAACGCTAAGAACAGAACATATTAGAATCATCTCAGATAGATTAGAAGCACACTATTAATCAGGATAAGCTGAGCAACCAGCTGAGCGACCAACTGGGAAAAACCAGCTCAGAAAATAGCTGGTAGAGACCAACTCAGAGACTAGCTGGGTGAGATCAGTTGAGTGACCAGTCCAGAGTCAGCAACCAGCTCAGAGAATAGAGACCAGCTCAGAGCAAAACAGTTTGAACACAAATATTTGTGAAGATTGAATTAACGTTGTTCAAATTGATTTGCTTCGTCCTGTTCAAATCAGGTATAGATTCACAGAGCTAAAATTCATCAAAGGCTGCGACACAATTAATAAGAGAGCTCAAAGTCTATAAAGCCTGCAAATGCATTAAATGACAAAGGACAAAAAGTAAAACATTGTCAGAACTTTTCAGAAGCCTTTTCAACGGCTAGGAACTTGTGTCCAACGGATATAATTTGTATAAGAGGCTATATATATCAGAAGACAGAAAGCTGGAGAAAGATAGAACACACATACAATGACAGAGAAAAACAGAAAGAAAAGAAATGGGAAGAAAATGATTTATCAGCTTTGAAGAAGCACTTCCCAGTGTGTGCGAATATATTTGAGAAGAGAGCTTACACCGTAATTTCTCACACACGATTCACTCACAGTTTCAAGAAATGATCTGTATAGATTAGTGAGTGAATCACAATCACAAACAATCATTGTTGTCTTTCGCACTGAGATGTTAAAGAAGTGTGTGAAGCCTTTTTCACTGAGGCAGTAAAGAAGTGAGTTAGACACACGCAGTTTGCGGGATGGTGTGCAATGGTTGCTAGGAGTTCTTGCGACTGCTGGTCGTAGGAATCAAAGTCTTCTAGTGGATCCTTCCCGATTGCGGAAGAAGGGGAGACGTTGGAGATTCAGCTCCGAACTTCCATAAACAAGTAGCCTATTTCTTTACTGCTTTATGTATTTACATTCACGCATTGCATATTTGTTTACTATGCATAAAACCATAAACGAGTTTTCGAATATAAGAGTTCAGTTTGTGTTATTTCCGCATGATTTTAATCATTACTCAATCTGTATCTCGGTGCATAAATATTCAAGAACATGAGCTATTGCAGCTCGAGATTTAACAGACCAAATCACGTGACCAGCTCGCAGCAGCACTGCGAGCTGGTACCAGCTTAGGCGCGATATGGTTGTTGGTTACGTGTTGCTTATCTTTCAAAGTTATTTAAATGTACGCAACTTGAAGGTTCGGTGTCTTAGGCTGTGTGAGAGCCTAGATGAGTTGTGGCAGAGCTCATGAACACCCTTTGTAAAACGATCCTAGCACATGGAGATGTGGAAAACTTTGTGCACTGCTGCTAGGCTCGGCGAAAAGGCTACGCGATAAGCTAACTTTCCTACTCTGTCTAAGATCTCGTAGGGTCCTATGAATCTAGGTGCTAGCTTCCCCTTCTTTCCAAACCTAATTACACCCTTCATAGCAACCTTCACAACGATGTGATCTCCCACGGCAAACTCCAGCTCTCCCTCCTCAGATCAGCGTAACTCTTCTGTATACTCTGTGCCTCATCCTATCCATGATCCTCATCACTGTGTTTGCGGTCTACTGAACTATGTCAGGGCCTAGCTCTGTTCGCTCACCTACTTCGTCCCAATGGATGGGTGATCTACACTTCCTCCCATAAAGTGCCTCATAGGGTGCCATGCCGATGAGGACTGAAAGCTGTTGTATGTGAACTCAACTAACGATAGCTTGGATTCCAAGCTCCCTTGAAAATCAATGGCACAAGCTCGTAGCAGATCCTATAGAACTTGATTTACCCTCTCGATCTGCCCGTCTATATGG
Organism: Dorcoceras hygrometricum; assembly: GCA_001598015.1. Taxonomy (NCBI): domain Eukaryota; kingdom Viridiplantae; phylum Streptophyta; class Magnoliopsida; order Lamiales; family Gesneriaceae; genus Dorcoceras; species Dorcoceras hygrometricum. Next base: position 6,753 of record KV020300.1, on the reverse strand, counting down.
GAGTGAAAAGCTGCGCTAAACTGTAGATTCGTTCCCAAATAAGTGTGAAGACTCCTCCAGAACGCTGACGTGAAGCGTGTATCCCTGTCTGACACGATTGAGATTGGTATCCCATGCAGCCTAACGATCTCCCGTATGTACAGTTCTGCATACTACGTCATTATGAATGTGGTCTTCATCGGCAGAAAGTGCGTCGATTTGGTGACTTTGTCCACAATCACCCATACAGAGTTCAATCCCTTGACAGTTCTCGGCAATCCTACGATAATGTTCATCGAAATGTTCTCCCACTTTCACTCCAGAATAGGGAGTGGCTTTAGTAGAGCAGCGGGTCTCTGATGCTCAACCTTAACCTATTGGCAAGTTAAACACTCGGACATGAAACGGCTAATATCACACTTCATACCCGGCCACCAATACAATTGGTGTAGGTCCTTGTACATCTTTGTGTTGGGTGGAATGAATAAGGTGACGCATGAGCCTCCGCCATGATCAGCTCTCGGAATGCCTCACCTGAAGGAATCCAAAATCGTCCCTTGAACCTCACAATCCCGTTGTCCACGGTGTATAGTCCATTGCCTTTCTCCTCATCCCTCAACTTCCACTTCTCCACTGCTCATCACCAGCTTGACTATCTCGTATGCGGTCTAGCAGCGTGGGCTGTATGGTAATATAATTCAGCTTAGGAGCTCCCCCTACAGTATAGACCTCTAGTCCAAAGCTCTAGATCTCTCGTTTTTATGGCTCTGTGACTGTCAGATGAGCCACAACTGCGTTCTTTATGCTCAACGCGAGTCACAACATTAGTTTTTCCAATTATGGTAGCTGATCTCACTGTCATAGTCCTTAACCAACTCTAATCATCTCTTCTGCCTCATGTTCAGCTCTTTTTGCGTGAATAAGTACTTCAGGGTCTTGTGTTCGATGAATATCTTGCACTTCTCTCCGTACAGGTAGTGCCTCCAAATCTTGAGTGCGAAGACAATTGCTGCTAATTCCAGATCATGAGTCGGGTAATTCCTCTCGTGCACTTTCAGCTCTCTGAAGGCGTAAGCTATAACTCTGTTATCTTGCATCAACACTGTGCCTAGTCTTAGCTTAGATGCATCTATATAGATCACAAAATCTCCTTGTCCTGACGGCTAAGACAGGCGTTGAAACGAGGGCTTGCCTCGAAGTGTCAAAACTGTGCTGGCATTCTGAGCTCCAGACATACTTGGCATTCTTCTTCGTCAGTTCAGTCAAGGGCACTGAAATGTAGGAAAATCCCTTGATGAACTTTCGATAGTATCCGGCTAATCCAAAGAAACTGTAGATTTCAGAGGCATTCTTTGGCACTGACCACTCTTTAACTGCCTCCACATTTGCCGGATCAACCTATACTCCTTTGTTAGAAATAATATGACCAAGGAACGTCACTCTCTCCAACCAGAATTCACACTTGGAATTTCACGTATAGCTTCCTCTCTCAGCACTCTTAAAGCTGTCTGTAGGTGATGACCGTGCTCCTTACTGATCTTTGAATAAATGAGGATGTCATCAGTGAATATGATGACAAAGTGATCAAGGTACGGCTGAAACACTTGGTTCGTGAGGTCCATGAAGACTTCTGGCGCATTAGTCAATCCAAAAGGCATCATTAAGAACTCGTAGTGGCCATAGCGAGTCCTAAATGCCGTCTTATGTACATCTAATTCCCTCACCTTCAGCTGATGGTAGCCTGAGCGAAGATCTATTTTGGAGAATACCGAAGTTCCTGCAACTGATAAAAGAGATCATCCACTCGAGGCAATGGATACTTAGTCTTGACAGTAACCGCGTTCAACTCCCTGTAGTCAATGCAGAGTCGCATGCTACCGTCCTTCTTCTTCACAAAGAGCACAGACGCGCCCCATGGGGAAACACTAGGGCGAATGAATCCATTGTCTAGCAGCTCCTGAATCTGCTTCTTCAACTCTTTCATCCCGGTAGGAGCAAGATGATACGATGCCTTATAGATCGGCACAGTTCCTGGTAGTAGCTCAATAGTAAATTCCACATCTCTCTCCAGTGGAACTCCAGCTAAGTCCTCTGGGAGAACGTCTGCGTATTCTTGCACTACATCCAAGTCTGACAGCGACGGGCCATCAGGTACAGTAGTTGTCGTAATGCTGGCTAGGAATGATGAGCATCCATCCTTAATGAGCTTCCTCGCCTGTAGGAACGAGATGAGTCGAGGCTTACTCGTGCATCATGCTGCCATGAAATTGAAGGACTCTCCTCCAGGAGATCTAAGTTGCACTGTCCTGTCCTGGAAGTCTATTATTTCCTGGTAACCAGACAACCAGGCCATCCCGAGTATGATGTCAAACTCCGGCATCGGAAATACGATCAAATCTGTGAACACTGTGTAGCCCTGCAACACCATCCCGAGGTTCCTGATGATGCTAGATATACGTAACTCCTCCCCCGATGGGATCCCTAGAAATTGCTCCGACAAGCTCTCTTGAGCTATATCCATCTGACGTACAAATTTCTCTGAGATGAAGGATCGAGTTGCACTTGAATCGACTAACACTCTGGTAGCTACTCCTAATACAACTACTCTACCTGCGACAAATTACACATGCATAGGGGTCTAATCGTTCTATTCGCAAGTCACGTTTAGATCTAATCACTAAGTATCACAGGTCTATTATCTAATTCAAAATTTGAAAGGTAATGCTCAAGGTTACTTGTGATCAAAGTAGTGTCTGGATCGGCCTCCTCCGTCTGCATCACGTAAACTCTCCCAGTAGCAGGCTGCTTCACCTGGGGACACTGGTAAGACACATGTCCCAGCTGCTTGCATTTGTATCACACTCCATCTCCCTTCAAGCATTTCCCAGAATGCTCATCCAAATTTTTGTGCAGGTGGGTCTCTCTACTGAAACCCCTGGCTTGGGATCTTGCTGGTTCTGCGGTTTTTCAGCTGTAGCAACCTTTGCCGCTGGCCTCGGTGCTCCTGATAGTTACGAGCGTTATAACATGCCTAACGGAGTAGCTTCTCAATGGAACTATACTGACCTTGGCATTGCTACTGACTCAGCTGTCTTGAAAATGGGCTCTTGGCCTGCGTGTGCTGCAGGAGCTGGGGCTGAAATGGCCTCTTCCTTTGCGCTTCCATTCTAACGTCCTTCAGCGTCTGCTCTGACCTGAAGGCCCTACTTCAATGCAGCGACATAATCTGTTGGATCCACCATCAGTACATCGCTGCGGATGGAGGGGCTCAAACCGTCCAAGAAGTGCTGCAGCTTTTCTACAGGATCGTTGGCTATGAGAGGTGAGAAGTTGTAGCCTCTGTCAAACTTCTTGACATATTCAGCTACAGACATATCTCCCCGTCGGAGATTTCTAAATTCCCTCTTCATCTTAGCTTGCACGTCTGGGGTAAAGTATTTATCATAGAAGATCTTCTTGAAACCAGTCCAGTCCAGAGTGTCCATGTCGACGATTTTCTCTTCTCCTTCCCACCACAAAGCAGCATCCTCCTTCAGCTGGAAGATAGCATAGCTGACTCTGGCTGCATCCGTCAGTCCCATGTAACGGAATGGTCTCGAGTGACCTGACCCACTCCTCAGCAGAGAACGGGTCAGTGGAGCCTGTAAACTTAGGAGGCCCCAACTTCCTAAAATTCTCATATGGCAGTTCCGTCCTTCCTGCCTGTGCGGGTCCAGCATTTTGCCTCGGAATCTGAGCGATTCCCGTCATCTGCTCGATAGTACTAAGTGGTGATGGCGGTGGTGGCATGCTCTGGCGTTGGGGAGGCATCTGGGGGTAAAACAATCAATTTTCGTACTCAAAACCGACATGCCTTAACTAGGATAATATACATATAGGTCTCCTATCGTAAACTTACTACCTCGAAATATAGATAAGCTTCAAATCATATGATAGAAAACTAACATTTAGGGCAGTTAAACATTAAGACTTAAAGACTTTGAGGCGTGACTCCTTGAGTTTCCTGCAGCCAGCTGTAGGCACAACCTAAACAAGGACCTTGCTCTGATACCACCTTGAAACACCCTCACTCTCAAACATTTTTTTTCTAATAAAATAAATGCGGAAGATTTTTTTTAAAGCTGAAATAAAACTCTCGAAAGCTTCAAATAAAACCGATATCATAAAATGCTTAAAACTTTGAACCAAGGTTGAACATAACTGAAGAATCATTTCAACATAAAACAGACATAAAAAAAATCTCTCTCATATCGCTACGTAAAAAGCCTGTTCGCTGGTTTGTGCCAACTGAACTGCCGCCTGCTCAGGGATCCTGCACCTCGGCCTCCGTCTCCACGTCATCTGCACCAATCAAACGTAGTGAGCCTAGGGGCTCAACAAATACAAAATTGGAGAATAGCAATACTACATACTACAAGCACATGCATTAAAATAGTTGTACTCAAATCAATTTCTTAACTTAAATGCTTGAGAACAACAGCTCAGGAAGTTTACTTAAAACTCATGCATAGAAAATAAGCTCATAAATAAAAATACTTTTTTTGTGAACTCCGTTTCTCGGCTGTGGTCCCTCATTCTCATGTTCGCTTGATCAAGCTAAATAATACCATAGTACTAGGCTGGTATGGCATCCCAGTGCTCGTCTGTAAATCCATACTCGTCATATGTAAGACACCTCGGTGCTTGTCCGATACGCGGTAGTTTTGGCATGGTTAAACGAAACGTCTCCCGATTCCCACATCTCGTAGTTTTTTATGGCTCCCGAGATGTCTTTCGACCCCACTATCCGTAATAGAACAACCACTATCAAGTCACATCATTCAAAATATTTTTATCTCACGCTCACCTTTCCGCCTCAACTTATTTCTCATGCCTCAAAAGTAATACTTCTCTTTTCTTTAAAATTACGTAAACTGCAGAATGTTTAAAACTCGAGACTGGTTGAAATCGCAAAAAATATTTAAAATAATCATCATTTTATATTTTTATTCCGTGACAGCAGAATGCTCCTAGAACTCTGACCTGACCTGAACTCGTGTACCAGCTTGCGCTGATTAGCTCAGAAGACAGGCTCAGCTTACAGTGATATAGACAGTGTATTACACGGTCCAGCTCACACCTAAACAGACCTGTTTAGGGGGCCAGATCGTGAAATCCCTTGGCCGGAACAAATTCCGGCGAAGCGGTGGCGGCGGCGGCGGCGTGCACCGACGGCGACGGCAGCGAGGCTTTTGGAGGAGGGGAGAGACGGCGCTTAGAGCTAGGTTTAGGGTTAAGTTGTGTAGTAATTTTGTATAATGAAGCTTAAGTCTAATTAAATAGACTTAGTCATAGTCTTGGACCGGCCCAATGGGCCCGGGTCCAACGGATGAACATTCCGTTCATCCCTATCACCGTGACTTTATCGTAACTCCGATCGCCGATCAGATCGAATCGATCGACTCAGTTTCCAAAACTAAATACTATGATTTGAAAAACCATTTTTCAGAACCCTAGTGCAAAATGACCGTTTTGCCCCTCAACAGCGGGAAATCACGATTTGACCCCTGTTGACTTTTAGGAAGTCGCACTCCCCAAAATCCTCTTCGTATGCTCAACACATTGAGCTCAGTATCCATGCGAGAATCTCGAATCCAGTACTTGTGTGACCCTCAATGGTTCAGGAATACAGCTAGCCGTGGGCCCACAACCATTGTGGCTCCGGAATCACAATTCCGGACTTGCCCATCGGATCATGGTAAGAGCGTCTAGCAACATCACCCCATGATCCCCTAGGTATCACTGATAGTGCCTGCAAGAACCAGTTGGTCGTGGTTACCGTACAGTACGGTCCTTTCAATCCATATATCCCGATCAGATCAACGATCATTGGTAAATCGAGAGTCGCTATAGATCCGATAGCTATGCGCTTAACTAGGATAATATACATATAGGTCTCCTATCGTAAACTTACTACCTCGAAATATAGATAAGCTTCAAATCATAGGATAGAAAACTAACATTTAGGGCAGTTAAACATTAAGACTTACAAACTTTGAGGCGTGACTCCTTGAGCTTACTGCAGCCAGCTGTAGGCACAACTTAAACAAGGACCTTGCTCTGATACCACCTTGAAACACCCTCACTCTCAAACATTTTTTTCTAATAAAATAAATGCGGAAGATTTTTTTTTAAAATCTGAAATAAAACTCTCGAAAGCTTCAAATAAAACCGATATCATAAAATGCTTAAAACTTTGAACCAAGGTTGAACATAACTGAAGAATCATTTCAACATAAAATATTTAAAGTGTACCACAAACCTCAACCAAGAAAAGAGTATTTATCCCAAAACTGCATACTGAAAAATAAACAGACATAAAAAAAATCTTTCTCTCATCTCGCTACGTAAAACGCCTGGTCGTTGGTTTGTGCCAACTGAACTGCCGCCTGCTGAGGGATCCTGCACCTCGGCCTCAGTCTTCATGTCATCTGCACCAATCAAACGTAGTGAGCCTAGGGGCTCAACAAGTACAAAATTGGAGAATAGCAATACTACATACTACAAGCACATGCATTACAATAGTTGTACTCAAATAAATTTCTTAACTTAAATGCTTGAGAACAACAGCTCAGGAAGTTTACTTAAAACTCATGCATAGAAAATAAGCTCATAAATAAAAATACTTTTTTTATGAACTCCGTTTCTCGACTGTGGTCCCTCATTCTCATGTTTGCTTGATCAAGCTAAACAAAACCATAGTACTAGGCTGGTATGGCATCCTAGTGCTCGTCT
>KV020299.1:0-14412 GCA_001598015.1 Dorcoceras hygrometricum | reverse complement strand
CTTTGGGATGAGATCTTGTTCCTAGCCTTGATTGCGCTTCCTGTTAAGTTGTATTAGGGTGTTAGTTGCTGGATGAGCGTAGGACTCCCAGCCGTGACTTTCTGTAGTTGGCCGTGAGCTTTTGTTGATGTTTCCCCTGTATCTTGCGTGTGTTCAGCAGGTCAGGATCAGATTTCACGGGCCTTGAGTTGTGGTAATTGTTGCACGAATCAGGTACGGACTTGAGCTTGTGATAGCTAGGAAGTAGCGTGAGATATAATGTGAGGCTGCTGGGATGTTTTGGTGAACATGGCCGTGTATTGCTTGCTGTGCATCGGTGTTTATGCTAGCTATTTTATGTGAATTGCATACACGCATTTGTTCACGCATATTTCAGATCCCTTGCTTTGTATCTTGTTGTATTGTTGTTGTTTGATTTCTTACCAGGATGCGAGGGCGAGCGGCGATACCGCACTCTCATCTCCCTGCTGGGTTTGTTAGCCACCATGCGCCGAGTGGTTAACTACCACAGTTCATGGGCGAGACAATAGCAGGTCGAGTTGTTTGATACATCTGGTATTCGGGTGTAGTGTCAAGTCGAGTGGCTCATTACCACACTTTGAACACACCCCGTGGCCACCGTTTGTTGCAGATTCTATGGAGCTATGTTTGAGTTCCTTGGCTCCCTTTTTGGTTGTAGCCTTCAGCGGTTGTTCAGTGTCTCATGCATAGCATCTACATTTTATCTTATGCTTTTCTTTAGCTGTTTCAGTTGCTCTCCGTAAAGAGTCTATAAAACCCACACGCCAAAAGTTGGCTAGTTGGGCATCTACTCTAACAGGAAGTGCATATCGCCAGTATGTTGGGAAGAAGTGGGGGAGAAGCAGTTATCTGCCCCAGATTTTGTGCAGCAAATGAAGGATCATGTGGATCTAATTCGACAGCGGATGAAAGCTGCCCAGGATCGTCAAGACAGTTATGCGAATAAGAGGCGTCGACCTCTCGAGTTTCAGGTTGGTGATCAAGTGTTCCTTAAAGTTTCTCCGTTCCGCAGTGTCATGCGCTTTTGACACAAGGGAAAGTTAGCCCCTCGTTACGTCGGACCGTATGAGATCGTTGAGAGGATTGGCCCTTTAGCGTATCGGCTGTTGTTGCCTCCGGAATTATCTTCTCTACATGATGTCTTTCATGTTTCCATGTTGAGGAAGTACGAGCCAAATCCGTCTCATGTGCTAGAACTGACGAGGTATAGCTAGATCAGACATTGAGCTACCAGGAATATCCCTTGCGGATCCTTGGGAGAAAAGAGAAACAATTGAGGAATAAGACCACTCCGTTGGTGATGGTGCAATGGAGCATGCATGGCAGGGAAGAAGCTACGTGGGAGCTGGAAGAAAAGATGCAGCGCGAGTGGTCGCATCTGTTTGAGTAGCCGTTGTGCTAGATTCCCTGTAGTTGTAGCTTTGGTTGTAATTCTTTCCTAGTTGTTGTTATTTGCTTGCTCAGTTATCTTGAACTATTGGCCTTGTATTAGGTGTTTTTTGGTGTTGTATTTCAGAATTGTTTGATTTCGGGGACGAAATCCTTTTTAGTGGGGGAGAAATGTGAGACCTGGAATTGTATTAAAAGATTAATCGTTGGATTAATCGGTTTTTGAGGAATTCTTGGTGTTCGGAATTCTTTTTGAAGGTTTCGTTTGCTTTTTCGGGTCAGAAATCACATTTAGAGCAATTATGGAAATTTTTGAATTTTCGAGTTTGTGAGATCTGTTCGGATTTCTTGAGAAATCTGGTCGCAGCGTGTAGTTGATAGCGTAAGGTTTAACACTGTCATTTCGTGAGATCTGGACGTTGCGTACTGTAGATGAGATCTGTGCGCGGCCCGTTTTTTATCGTATACGCTAGTACGTCGTCGTTTAGTAGAGATCTGGTTTTGCATTAGAGCTAGAATCTGCTGTAGAGATCTGCCCGCGTGTTTTTGAGTTGAGGGCTAAACGATGTCGTTTAGATAAGTTGCTACGATCCGTTTTGGTGAATGCTTGAGCGAGAGATCTGTTTTGTGAATTAGCGTTTGAGTGATCAGATTTCAGCGATCAGCTTTTAGCGCTTTGTATTTCAGATTTCATCGAGCTGTGCGACGTCGTTTTAGAGTTAGCGCTATTTCTCCAGCTTTTAACGCTTTTGGTTTTCAGCTCTCGCGTGTGGTTTTAGAAATCAGATTTCTCCGTGGGTTTGGAACGCGACGTCTGGTACCAGCTGTTGGTTTTCATTAGGCATCAGCTGTCGCAAGATTTCGTGCGATGTTTGATCAGCTGTTGGGTCGTTCAGCTGTTGGAAATTTTAGCGACCAGCTACTGCTTGTGTAAGACACCAGCTTTTGGATTTGAGGACCAGCCGTAAGCAGCGACCAGCCGTTGGTTTGTTTGTGACTGCTGGTTGGGATTTCACATGTGTATTTATTGGAAGCTTTGGCCTTCAATTATTGCAACAGATTCCATACTTAGCAAATTTTCTCCCAACTTCGTTCTTCGTTTCTAACCCTCGGGTTACTGTTCACCGTGAGCTTTTCCGACGGATTCCCGTCGTTTCCGGCCACCGTTTTTCACGTTTGTGGTAGCGTTGGACTCCTCTCATCGAGCTCTTTCATCTCATACCACTTTTGGAGGCTGTGGTTGGCTAGTTGTGGAACGCGAAGTTGCTGGCCGTTTGTACGTTTCATAGTTCAGGTAGAACTTCGTTCCTTTGCGATGAGATCTTGTTCCTAGCCTTGATTGCGCTTCCTGTTAAGTTGTATTAGGGTGTTAGTTGCTGGATGAGCGTAGGACTCCCAGCCGTGACTTTCTGTAGTTGGCCGTGAGATTTTGTTGATGTTTCCCCTGTATCTTGCGTGTGTTCAGCAGGTTAGGATCAGATTTCACGGGCCTTGAGTTGTGGTAATTGTTGCACGAATCAGGTACGGACTTGAGCTTGTTATAGCTAGGAAGTAGCGTGAGATATAATGTGAGGCTGCTGGGATGTTTTGGTGAACATGTCCGTGTATTGCTTGCTGTGCATCGGTGTTTATGCTAGCTATTTTATGTGAATTGCATACACGCATTTGTTCACGCATATTTCAGATCCCTTGCTTTGTATCTTGTTGTATTGTTGTTGTTTGATTTCTTACCAGGATGCGAGGGCGAGCGGCGATACCGCACTCTCATCTCCCTGCTGGGTTTGTTAGCCACCATGCGCCGAGTGGTTAACTACCACAGTTCATGGGCGAGACAACAGCAGGTCAAGTTGTTTGATACATCTGGTATTCGGGTGTAGTGTCAAGTCGAGTGGCTCATTACCACACTTTGAACACACACCAGTGGCCACCGTTTGTTGAAGATCTTGTGGAGCTATGTTTGAGTTGATCCCTTTTTGGTTGTAGCCTTTAGCGTTCATTCTGTTTCTCATGCATAGCGTCTACATTTTATCTTATGCTTTCCTGTAGCTGTTTCAGTTGCTCTCCGTACTGGGGTTTGACCCCATGTCCCTCTGGGGCTTGGTTGTTTTCCTTGCATGTTGTGTTGTTCAGGTTTCCTAGGTTATTCAGCTGGTCGTGGTGCTGACCCAGCTAGAGGTGCCCCAGGAGGTGGTTAGAGTATCCCAGTAGCATATAGCATATTTATATGTATCAGTATTGTTAGCCAGGGGATGCCCTGTTCTTTTGTTGTATCTTGTGATATTCGGTTGTGGTTGTTACCAGGTGTCTGATACATGTTATGCTGTATTGGTTGTTGTGGGCTTGTAGCCTTGGTTTTGTTGGTTGTTGTTAAACTAGGATTACTTTGAGTATCGTACTATTTTTAATTATATCGTTTTAAACCGTTAGGCCAAAAAAAAAGCAAAAAATTCTACCCGCTTTTTAGTAGCTTCCGCTTGTGTTTGTGTGTTTTAACTCTGTTGTGAGCACGAGGCCTGACAGATGCAGACTACGCAGGATGTAGAGTTGATCGTAAAAGCACAAGCGGTACTTGTCAATTCTTAGGAGATCGATTGATTTCCTGGTTTAGTAAGAAGCAGACATCCAATGCAACGTCCACTGCTGATGCAGAGTACTTAGCAGCTGGAAGCTATTGTGCTCAGATCTTATGGATTCAACACCAGCTTAAGGACTATGGCATTGATGCTTCTGAAGCACCTATTCTTTGTGACAACACCAGTGCTATTGCTATCACTCAAAATCCAGTACTGCATTCAAGAATGAAGCATATCGACATTAGGCATCATTTTATAAGGGACCATGTACTCAAAAAGGACGTCAAGCTAGAGTATGTGTCGACTGAGCAGCAAGTTGCTGACATCTTCACAAAGTCCCTGCCTGACACTAAGTTTTCTTATTTTAGAAATCTATTGGGTCTCTTAGAACTGCCTTGATTATATTTGCGCTGACAATTTGTAGTTTGACAGCTTTTGGTTTTGTCAAATCCGAGTCTACTGTTCAGGGGGAACATCGTGGAATTCAGGTTTGATAAAATATCAGACTTGGGAGAATCTCAGCTGTAGGGGGAATGAGAGATCTGAATTAATAAGTGCTGATTCAACTGAATATGTGAGATCTGGATACACTCAGATGTCATGTATACACAGTTGATACTTATCCATGATCAGATCTCGCAACACCCCTGCTGATACATTAAACAGATCTTAAGGTTGTGACGTGTTAAGCATTTGGCGCCGGTTATCTATTTACCCTTTTACCCTCGCGGTCAAAATTTGAAATCATTTTAAAATACTTTTCTTATTTCGCAATATTGTCAAAATCTTTTCAAAATCATTTTACAATATTTTCAAAATCTTATTTGCGCCATTGGATGATTAACACGTGGTTGTCATCATGCGAAACGTCACATCCACACCTTCTCTCTCTAGTACCTTTTTGGATTCTCGTTTTTATTTACGGCATTTCATTTCTCATTTTCACTTACCTTGTAATATTACTCTTTAGTATCTTTGTGCTCTTGCTCTCTGTGTTCTTTTCGCAGGTAATCTTTTAGATGTACCGTTCATCAACTATCAGAAATGGCATCCTCACTCTTCAGCAACACCATTCACGTTTTTTTGACTCTGTCCTAGCAATGGAAAACGCAGGGATTGTTGCTATGTTCAAAGTCCTAGTGGCCTCTGGTCTTCAGGAGTTTTTGGGTTGTCCATCCGTCATTTTTGAAACTACTTTGGTGGAGTTCTTCCACAACGCATCCGTCAAGGATGGTTTGGTGGTTAGTACCGTTCACGGGCAACAGGTGGAAATTTCAGAGAATGTTTGCTAGCACTCTTAAGTTACCGATCGAAGGACTGATTGATCTGCATGAAGTTCCTCAGGATGCTGTGCTTAAAGCGAGGCGTGCTTTCTCTTACGATGGTAAACCGATCAGCACCTCATGCAAAAAGAGGGATATGGATCTTGAGTTTCGTTTGTTGTCTGATATTTTGGCTAAGTCTGTTACTGTCAAAGCCGGGTCTTTTGATGCCGTTACCCATGAAAGGTTTTTGATGATGACTTCTATTTTGGTGGAATTAAAGTCAATTGGAGCCAACTGTTGTTTACCATTTTCAAAGATATGGTAACGCCCGGGTCAAGGCAAGCCCGAGGCTATGGTATACAGATTTGCATATTGCTGAAAAATGTACCTAACTTAGAATTGGGTGAATCCAAGGACTTTTCCCAACTGAAGATTCTGAAACCAAAAACTGTTGGAAGATACATCGCTATCAATGACAAGATTGTTGTGGAAGATGTAGAGGATGTGTCTAGGGTGAAGAAGACACCCGTAAAGAGAGTTGTGTATAAGAAGAGACCAGTTGTTGCTGCTGCGGCTGAAGCAGTAGTAAAGAGGAAAAGGACATCAAAGGGTAAATCAGATTCTTCAAAGGACAATATGGAGATTGTGCCTGTAGCACAGGAAGCAGTGCCTCTGCAAACTATTGAGCGAACTCCAGCTGCGCCAGCTGAGCAACCTCCAGTGCCTAAACGAAAATCGAAAAAGAGAAGGATGAGGTTGCAAAAGGATTCTGATAATGATGAAATTGTTGAAGAGCGGGCAGCTGTCGAGGCTACTATAGAAGCAGATGTTGTTGCAACAGGGATATCAACTGCTGATGATGTGGACCTCATCATTGAACAAGTGATTGCTGAATCTGCTCAGTTGGATACAGATTTTGGAAGCCCGGTAGTTCAAAAAGCTGATCAAATGGAGCAATGGTTTAATCTTTCCTACGAGGAATTTGTTGCTCGTGAAGCTGAGCAACTGGTTGAAACAGGCAGTGATTCGGATGGAGCAACGGAAACCGTTGCATGTGGAACAGTTGTTGAGAAGCAGCCGGCATAGACTTCAGATGAGACTGAGAGCAGGATAGATGCTTCAGCTGCTTATGTTGTAATTGTGCCTGCCGATGAAATAAAAAGGATCAGGGAACAGACATAGCAGATGTCTCTCCAGCTACTGATGAGGAGAATAGATCAGATGATGAGTCCTTGTCCCTTGAGGAATTCAGTCGATTCTACTCTACCCTCTGCTGCTGGGGAGGTTACAAAGATTCAGTTTGGGAAAGTAATCACAATCAGGGAAGTCAATGAAGGGGACTGGTACAAGGCCAGTATCCCTAAGATTCCTTCTGATGCTAAGGGGAAGGCGCCCCTTCAAGAACAAGATCCAGTTAAAGGAATTCCGTCCAAAGAAATTTTTGCGTTGACTTGTGCCAATATAGATTTTCTTGTTCAGAAACGGTAGAAAGTTATAGATGAGGTCGATCGATTCTTTAATTCTACCAGAGTAGCTCTCCAAAGACGGACGTATATTCTTACCAAATACAGAGAGTTGCTTCTTCGGAAGTTTTTGGCGACCCGTCACTCTAATTTTGTTCCTGGTGAAGCTACTTCTGCCATTGATTTGAAGGTACTGGATATGTTATCCAACCTTCATTTATTTGTGATAGACGAGCTAAAGATGCAGACGCAGGCACACGGTCTTTGGTGGGAGAAGACGTGTTGCTCGAAAGTTTTTGAGGGACAGTATCGTGATCATGGCGCTGTAATTGCCAGATCCAACACCTATTTCAGGTCTCTCTGCTGGGTTAGAACCAAGACAATGGTTGATGGGTCTCTACTTATCCAAGAAGGGAATGATCTGTGGATTCCAATTCCTCGACCGACCGTCTCTTGTCGGTTAGAATTTTACGTCAACGTTCTTATGATGATACACTTCCTCCAATCAGTGATTTTTTCAAGCTACTGAAAAAGAGATGGGCTGACATTTGTTTAGATACCGGCGAATTCTTTGTCTATGGGAAACTTTTACCAGTTGGTTCTATTAATTTCTGTCGAGCTATTTCTGTTGTGGATGGAAGGACCAGTCCTTTGAGCTGCTCGAATAGTCGAAACAATCTGTGGCTCCACTTGGAAAGAAGAAACCACAACGCAATCATCAGCCGGATAAAATCTCCAACCAGTAGTATTAAGATGCTCCTGATCCTTAGAGATATACAACGAAGCAAGCATCTCACTAGCCTTGCTGCTCAAAGCATCGGCCACTACGTTCGACTTCCCAGGCTGATACTTGATCTCGCAATCAAAGTTCTTTAGCAGATCCATCCAACGACGCTGTCTCATATTCAAATCGGGCTGCGAAAACAGATACTGCAAACTTTTGTGGTCCGAGTACACCACAAATTGCTCGGAATAACGAGTCTCGTGCGGTTTCAACTGCCGCGAGGCATACGCAATGACTCGACCATTATGCATCAAAACACAACCCAATCCATTGAGCGAAGCGTCAGAACAAACAACGAAACCACCTGATCCGGACGACAGAGCCAACACAGGTGTGGTAGTCAGTTTCTCCTTGAGCAATTGAGACGCATTCTCACATTGCTCAGTCCACACAAAACGTTTGTCCTTCTGTGTCAGTTGAGTCATCGGCTTTGATATACTAGAAAATCCTTCAATGAAACGACGATAATAGCCAGCCAGACCCAAGAAACTGCGAACCTCTGACACATTCCTGGGACGCTCCCAGTTCAGAACAACATCAACCTTACTGGGATCCACAGAAATCCCCTCGGCTGAAATAACATGACCCAAATATACGACGTGATCCAGCCAAAACTCGCACTTGGAGAATTTAGCATACAGCTGCTGGTCTCGTAACGTCTGAAGGACAATTCACAAATGCTCCTTATGCTCCAAAGGAGTCTTAGAATATACCAAGATATCGTCAATGAACACTATCACGAACTGATCTATGAACTCCCTGAAAATCTGGTTCATCAGATCCATAAAGACTACAGGCGCGTTGGTCAACCCAAACGGCATAACCAGAAACTCGAAGTGTCCGTACCTCGTATGAAAAGCAGTCTTTGCGACATCTTGATCTCTTACGCTCAGCTGATGGTACCCGAAACGCAAGTCAATCTTCGAATACACCGCAGAACCTTGCAACTGATCAAACAGATCATCGATCCTGGGTAAAGGGTACTTGTTCTTAACAGTCGCTTTGTTCAGCTGGCGGAAATCAATGCACATCCGTATTGAGCCATCCTTCTTCTTCACAAATAAAATGGGCGCTCCCCACGGCGACATACTAGGTCGGATGAAACCCTTCTCCAGCAAATCTTCCAACTGCACCTTGAGTTCTCTCAACTTCGCAGGCGCCAAACGATACGGGGCACGAGAAATCGGAGCTGTGCCAGGCACCAGCTCAATGCTGAAGTCAATCTCCCGCCTCGGAGGAAAAACAGGAATCTCCTCTCGAAACACATCGGGAAAATGTCGCACCACGGGAACGTCGCTAAGCTGCACACGAGAAGAAGAAGACGCATCCAAAGTGTAGATCATGAAGCCAGCATTCCCTAAAGACAACAGACTGAACATCTCCATCGCTGAGACTAACGGGATCTTCGATCGAGAATCCTAGCCGTAGAAGTCCCACTTCTTGTCAGACAAAGGCCTAAAACGAACAATCCCATGGAAGCAATCCACGGAGGCCCTATAGTTGGACAACACGTCCATCCCAATGATACAATCGAAATCCCACAACATCAGACGGATCAAATTTGCCAACAACACATGCTCACCGAACCGCAACACGCCATCTAACAAAACCTCCTGGGAAAACAGGCTCACACCACCAAGGGTAGAAACAGAAACAACATCGCGCAAAGGAATGGTACACAGACCATGCTAAACAACAAACAAATCAGAAACAAAAGAATGCGATGCACCGGTGTCAAACAACACACGCGTAGGAAAATTGAAAACAAGACAAGTACATGCGATCACCCGACTCGGCGTCTCCTCGGCCTGCTCCCTAGTCATGACGTTGGCCTGAGCATGCTGAGGTCCAGAATAAACGGCTGAGACAACTGTCCGAATCACGACGGACCAGGCTGCTGGAAAGGCCTGAACGGAGTCTCACCAACCCTGGGCGACTGAAACTGAGGGGAACGTCCCCTAGACTGTTCTCCTCGACCCTGAGATGGGGCTGCGGCTTGCTGCGATCCCACATACGGACACACCCTAGCAAAATGCCCATACTGACCACAAAGATTGCAGGAGCCTTGCACACCGACACACTAGGTAGAAGGATGCTTGCCACCACAAAAACCACAAAACTCAGCCCGAGAACCACTGCTACTCGAGCTACCTGAACCGGACAAACCAGAACCAGAATTCTTCTTGAACTGTTGACCACAAGGTCGAAACCTCTGACGGCCAGACTGCTATGCCACCTACGGCTGCTGCTGCTGCTGGGGCTGATGGGCTGACTGGGAGGACTATGAATACTGCGCTCCCTGAATAGCAGGACGACCACCCTGCGGTACCGCCAGACTGCTATGCCACCTACGGCTGCTGCTGCTGCTGGGGCTGATGGGCTGACTGGGAGGACTATGAATACTGCGCTCCCTGAATAGCAGGACGACCACCCTGCGGTACCTGCTGCCTACGAGCACGACGACTCCTCAAACACTCCTCAATATCAATAGCATTATCAACTGCTTCAGCATAGGTCTTGGGTTTGCTTGTCAGCACCATCTGATACAGTTCCTCATTCAAACCCTCTAAGAATCTGGTCCTCTTGGCCCTTTCCCGGCCAGAAACATGCGGAACATACGCCAACAAAGAAGAAAACTTCCGAGCGTACTCATGGACAGACATCGAGCCCTGCTCCAGATGATCAAACTCCCGCTCACGGGCATTCACATAAGACTCAGGAACAAACTCCTGCCTAAAGGTCTCACAAAAACTGTCCCAATTAATCCCAACGCCAGTCTCCAACAAAGTACTAGAAGCACCACGCCACCAGCGTTCTGCACCCTTTCGAAGCTGAAGGGTCACCAAACTCAACCGAAGCTCATTGTCATACTGGACACGATCAAAATGACCAGTGATGTTACGAAGCCACGAATCTGCATCCTCGCTCGACTCGTCGCCATTAAAGACCTGAGGGATCATCCTCTGAAACCTCGCTATCACCACGTCCATTCTCTCCATAGGGGTAGGCAAGTCACCAACTTCCTCCTCCTCATCGTGTCTACTACGAGTACGACTAGGATCATTACGCCGATCCTCGTTATATCCCGCCGATTCCTCAAACTGCCCCCTACCTCTACCACGATGTCTAGGCGGCATCTACAAACACTCAACAGGATAAGCAACAGAGAACAGATACGACATAGATATCACAACAATAATCAACACATAATCACATAGGTCAAGCACATGCAACACACGACACTGTGCCTAGACTCAAGTGTGATCAAAGAAATCGAGATTATCCCAGCTTAAGATCTGATACCAAAAATGTCTGGCCTCGTGATCACAACAGAGTTAAAACACACAAACACAAGCGGAAGCTACTAAAAAGCGGGTAAAATTTTTGCTTTTGGCCTGACGGTTTAATATAATTAAAAATAGTATGATACTCAAAGTAATCCCAGTTTAACAACAACCAACAAAACCAAGGACAAGCCCACAACAACCAATACAGCATAACATGTAGCAGACACCTGGTAAAAACCAAAACCGAATATCAAAAAGATACAACAAAAGCACAGGGCATCCCCTGGCTAACAATACTGATACATATAAATATGCTATATGCTACTGGGATACTCTAACCACCTCCTGGGGCACCTCTAGCTGGGTCAGCACCACGACCAGCTGAATAACCTAGGAAACCTGAACAACACAACAGGCAAGGAAAACAACCAAGCCCCAGAGGGACATGGGGTCAAACCCCAGTAAGGAAACCTGAACAACACAACAGGCAAGGAAACAACCAAGCCCCAGAGGGACATGGGGTCAAACCCCAGTAAGGAGAGCAACTGAAACAGCTAAAGAAAAGCATAAGATAAAATGTAGATGCTATGCATGAGACACTGAACAACCGCTGAAGGCTACAACCAAAAAGGGAGCCAAGGAACTCAAACATAGCTCCATAGAATCTGCAACAAACGGTGGCCACGGGGTGTGTTCAAAGTGTGGTAATGAGCCACTCGCCTTGACACCACACCCGAATACCAGATGCATCAAAAAACTCGACCTGCTGTTGCCTCGCCCATGAACTGTGGTAGTTAACCACTCGGCGCATGGTGGCTAACAAACCCAGCAGGGAGATGAGAGTGCGGTATCGCCGCTCGTCCTCGCATCCTGGTAAGAAATCAAACAACAACAATACAACAAGATACGAATCAAGGGATCTGAAATATGCGTGAACAAATGCGTGTATGCAATTCACATAAAACAGCTAGCATAAACACCGATGCACAGCAAGCAATACACGGCCATGTTCACCAAAACATCCAAGCAGCCTCACATTATATCTCACGCTACTTCCTAGCTATCACAAGCTCAAATCCGTACCTGATTCGTGCAACAATTACCACAATTCAATGCCCGTGAAATCTGATCCTGACCTGCTGAACACACGCAAGATACAGGGGAAACATCAATAAAAGTTCACGGCCAACTACATAAAGTCACGGCTGGGAGTCCTACGCTCAACCAGCAACTAATACCCTAATACAACTTAACAGGAAGCTCAATTCAAGGCTAGGAACAAGATCTCATCGCAAAGGAACGAAGTTCTACCTGAACTACGAAACGTACAAACGGCCAGCAACTTCGCGTGCCACAACTAGCCAACCACAGCCTCCAAAAGTGGTATGAGATGAAAGAGCTCGACGAGGGGAGTCCAACTCTACCTCAAACGTGACAAACGATGGCCGGAAACGATGGGAATTCGCCGGAAAAGCTCACGGTGAACAGTAACCCGATGGTTAGAAACGAAGAACGAATTTGGGAGAAAATTTGCTAAGTATGGAATCTGTTGCAATAATTGAAGGCCAAAGCTTCCAATAAATACACACGTGAAAGCTGGTTAAAAAGTCCACAGACAAAACCAAACGATGCACTACTAAAATCCCAACCAGCAGTCACAAACAAACCAACGGCTGGTCGCTGCTTACGGCTGGTCCTCAAATCCAATAGCTGGTGTCTTACACAAGCAGCAGCTGGTCGCTAAAATTTCCAACAGCTGAACGACCCAACAGCTGATCAAACATCATGCGAAATCTTGCGACAGCTGATGCCTAACGAAAACCAACAGCTGGTACCAGACGTCACGTTCCAAACCCACGGAGAAATCTGATCTCTAAAACCACACGCGAGTGCTGAAAACCAAAAGCGTTAAAAGCTGGAGAAATAGCGCTAACTCTAAAACGACGTCGCACAGCTCGATGAAATCTGAAATACAAAGCGCTAAAAGCTGATCGCTGAAAGCTGATCACTCAAACGCTAATTCACAAAACAGATCTCTCCCTCAAGCATTCACCAAAACAGCGTCGTAGCAACTTATCTAAACGACATCGTTTAGCCCTCAACTCAAAAACACGCGGGCAGATCTCTACATCAGATTCTAGCGCTAATGAAAAACCAGATCTCTCCTAAACGACGACGTACTAGTGTCTATGATAAAAACGAGCCGCGCACAGATCTCATCTACAGTACGCAACGTCCAGATCTCACGAAACGACAGCGTTTAAACCTTACGCTATCAACTACACGCTGTGACCAGATTTCTCAAGAAATCCGAACATATCTCACAAACAATCAAATCTCACAAACTCGAAAATTCCAAAATTTCCAGAATTTCTCTAAATGTGATTTCTGACCCAAAAAAGCAAACAAAACCTTAAAAAAGAATTTCGAACACCCAGAATTCCTCAAAAACAGATTAATCCAACGATTAATCTTTTAATACAATTCCAGGTCTCACAGCATCACTATATCCGATTAGTTGAAAGCCTCCCAAAGACCCACATTGGAAGTTCCTTTTTAATATTTCAGAATCCATTTTACAGCAATATAGTGCGACTGTTTGGGCTCTGCTTGAAATCTAGCACACATACAGACAGCAAACATGATGTCTGGTCTACTAACAGTTAAATAAAGCAGGGAGCCAATTATACCACGATATAATGATACCTCAATGATAGTACCAGCTTCGTATTTGTCCAGCTTGATTGTTGAGCTCATTGGGGTCGCTGCTGCTGAACAGTTATCCATGCCAAATTTCTTCAGCAGTTCTTTCGTATATTTGGCTTGGTTAATGAAAATTCCATTATCCAGCTGTCGAACTTGTAATCCCAGAAAGAACGTTAGCTCGCTCATCATGCTCATCTCAAATTTTTCCTGCATCAGCTTACAGAAATCTTGACATAGCTTGGGATTAGTTGACCCAAATATTATATCATCAACGTAAATCTGAACTAACAGAACATGATCAGCTTTGACAAATTTGGATAGTGTCTTATCCATTGTGCTTATTGTGAAATCATGGTCAATTAAGAATTTTGACAGTGTATCATACCAAGCTCTGGGTTCTTGCTTCAACCCATACAGAGCTTTATCCAATTTATAAACGTGGTTTGGATATGTATGATCTACGAAGCCAGGAGGTTGTGCAACATACACTTTCTCTGTTAGAATTCCATTAAGAAATGCACTCTTGACATCCATTTGAAATACTTTAAAATCTTTGAATGCAGCATAAGCAAGAAACATGCGAATGGCTTCTAATCTAGCTACTGGTGCGAAGGTTTCATCAAAATGTATTCCTTCCATTTGCCTAAATCCTTGATCTACCAGTCTAGCTTTGTTTCTTGTTATTATTCCATCTTCATTTAGTTTGTTCCTGAAGACCCATCGAATTCCTATAACTGAATGATTTGAAGGTATAGGTACAAGTTTCCATACATTATTTCTCTTAAATTGATTAAGTTCTTCTTGCATTGCTTCTACCCAGCTTGGGTCTACTAAGGCTTCATCTATTTGTTTTGGTTCTATATGCGAGATGATAGCTGAGTCAAAATGATCATGCATAAGCTGGCTTCGTGTGCAAACAGGATA
>KV020298.1:0-13667 GCA_001598015.1 Dorcoceras hygrometricum | reverse complement strand
AGTTGAGAGAAAGTGAAAAAATGAAAAAGAGGATGCGGCTATTTATAGGAAGATCAAGCGAATTTCCTCCGTCAGATTTGAAAGTAATCAACGACCAAAATCACCTTGGGAATATCAACGAGCGGGAAAATTGGCGCCCAAAGATTAAAGTCCCATCAGCCGTATTAAAAATAAATCGTAAAGAAATTAGGCTTTGTTCGGATAAAATAGAAATGGTCTACGAAACCCGAGAAGAAACACAATAGTCTTCAACTTCACTACTTCGTTTCGACTAGAGAGGGGAGATACTATTGATGCCAAAAGATGAAAAGGCTTACGCGGGAATCTTACTCGGGAACATATGCCCCTACCAATAGATGAAAGAGCTTACACGGGAACCTTACTCGGGAAAGTATGTTCGGGAAAAACTTGCTCGTAAAAGCTTACTCGGGAACATTTGTCCGAGGATTCCAAAAGTTGAAAGCTGTCTAGCACATGCTTGTTAATGATTAAATCGGGTAGCGTGTTGTCAGGCTTCTATTCAGTTCTGATTGGCCTAGTAACTTGTGCAAACTAAGACTGGCAGACCCATACCTAATCATGAGTGGCTAGGTGGCGTATACGCAATCGAGATACCTTTTTTCACCTATAAATACTTGAGTCTCTCGCAAACAAGGAGGATAAGAATCTCAACTTACCATAAAAGAAAAAGCATTACAAGATTTCCCGACTAGAATTTGTTGAGTTGTGTATTATTCTCCTCGGGTAGTGAGGATTAGCTCTTTGGTCGGGGACCGAGGACGAAATTTGAGTAGCATCAATATTATGTATTATGTACTATTCTATATTGTTATTATTACATACACAGTCTGAATGCAGCAGAGGGTATTAAATACGAAAGACGAATAAGAATTGATTAGAATGTCAAATTAATCAATTGCTCGATCTTCGCGCTACATATGTAGCTGGAAAAAATTTCCTAGTCAAAATCCAGGATTTTCAAAGTATTCATCTTGCAACGAGTTCTTAATGTATGGATATTTTATTTAATTAATTTATTCATTACTTAAATAGTGACGTTTTATTATTTTATATGCTTCCAACCCATTTTCACGAACAACCGAAATATATTTTGGTATTGTATTGTAATTTTCGAAGTGCCTCAGTTTCTCTTCAATTTGTAAAATGTCAAGGCACCGTGACAGAAATATGGAAATATACAATCCATAGTTACGGTTACTTTAAAACAATGGTCATTTTGTATAATATTAGTAATCATATCAAATCAATCATATCGCATGTTTGGTTGGAACATTATTTATCTGATATTTAATTTATTCAGAATCAAATCAGATTTTTATTATTTATTTTATATCAATCAAATTATTAAAATAAAAAAAATAATATTATCCTAAAAATGTAATTTAACAATTTATATCAGATCTAATCTCTCCAATAAACATATTCTTCTTATCAAACTTTATTCTACATCGAACACAATTATTTTATAATTATATCAGTTTTTATTAATCCGAAATAAACTATGCTCGATGGTATGATAGAGATATGCAGTATCCACATGACACGTGGGAACTCAATTCCCATTTTGTCAACGTCTTCTCACACATTTCACTTGCTCCACTTGACTTTTGCATCAAAAACGAATTAACAAATATCCAATATATCTATCTGATTCTCCACACATACGTTAGTTCTATATATCTTTAATTTAGTGAGGTGGAGTGGTTGTGATGGACACAGAATATCATAATTCATTTATGCTGCTTTGGTGTTTTAGGCGGCTACACACACATTTTATATATATATATATTTGAAATTATGGACACATGATGATGTGACATATCACCGATATCCACACAGATATCTATAGTAGATATCCATAGTATGTCACACCGGTGTTCACACAGGTACCTATAGTAGATGTCCATAGTATCAGCCATTTATATATATATTAATATATATATATATATATGTATATACTGTCGACTTTTATGACATTATAATATATCATAAATTAACAAGAAGATAGTGAAGAAGAAATGGAAAAGCAAGATTACAGAGAATTCTCCTCCTTGAACGTTAAGGAGAGCTTTTATTTTTATTGAATATATAGGCATTTATTGTAAGTTTACAAGGTAGGTAATCTACTAAAAGGCGTGGACAAAAATTTTTTTCTATCTTAATATTCCTTTTTTTCCAGTTAAATTATTAATTTTTCCTCTTTTTGAATGACGTATGTGTGTATATATATAATAGTGCTACTATAATCTTTTCTCTATATATATAATAGTGCTGTGACCATGCAAAATTTATATATTTTCCAGTTGACGATATATTTGATGTTGCCACCGGAGATGACTAGACTAGTCCATGCGTTGTTGGTAATTAATTTAAAAAGCAACAAAAACATTTTTCAAGATTCCGCAAAAAAAATAATAATAATTGGACTTAAGCAAGATGGAAATTCTCATAGGCCACCTTCTCCCACCATTCAATCCCCGTTTTGTTGTTGTCGTCTTCTACAATCCCCCTTAGTTATCTCAATCTCTCACGTAATCGAATGTGTTTCCCCTAATCTTTTTTAACCTAAACCTATATTGATACCTAATCCGTTTAAAAAAGAATAGTCCAATCTTATATTATATTGTGATAGCTTTCATAAGTTACTGTCACAATGATTGATGATTAAATAGTGTAATATGACCGATGGTTTTTTTTTATGATTCATAGAAAATTCAACTACATTTCCAAAGTTAGAAATAGAAGTATTCGTTACTCGTTAGGTTTAACTGGGTTGCAATAGTAATATTATAATAATGTATTACCATATATAGAGTGTAGGTTTATTTGACACGGTAATGCTTAATATTTTGTTAGAATTAAGCGCATGTCATTAGATCAAGAGTTGTAGCTGTTATCCAATGTGCAACTTTATTTCCTTATAATGTGGCATAGCAGGGTACACAAATTGTGTGCGTTAGAGTTGGGATGTTAGGTGCATGAGTTCGGGGAGGTGCGTGTCTAACTGGTGCTGTCTCATTTCCTTTAGACATTAGTCTTACCTTTTTTCGACCGTCGATCCTAGCTCAGTAACTGAGATAGTATCATCCGTTAAGATCTGACATCACACTTTTACAGCTCACCTGACCAACCAGATCAAGCGCCACCGTGCCAGCAGCTTGACGTACGAGAGATTCCCATGAGGTCACCCATCCATTAATTCTCTCATCCTTGCACGCTTAACTGAACAATCCCAGCGAGAAGTATAGAAAATGCTTCTTTGGAACTCGAAACACTGACATCGCTCGGATACCAATTGTTAGGATCAATCGCTTACCACTAAGCCAAAAGCTATAGTTGTTGGCCAATGTGCAACTTTATTTCCTTATAATGTAGCATCGCAGAGTGCACCTTTTGTGCGCGTTAGGGTTAGGGTGTTAGGCTCATGAGTCCAGGGAGGTGCGTGTTAACTGCTGGTGCTATCTCATTTCCTTTAGAGACCAGTCTTACCATTTTTCGACCGTCGGTTCTATCCCCAGCAGAGACAGTATTAGCTGTTAATATCTGGCACCACACTTATAGAGTTCACATGGCCAACGAGATCAAATAGCATCACGCCAACAGCTTGACATACGAGAGCTTCCCGAGAGATCACTCATCCCAGTACTTTTCTCATCATTGCATTCTTAACCGAAGATATCAATTAAGGATGGGTTGAGATTTGATTCGAAAACATTTAGGAGACTGGGTTTTTGGGCATCAACTATCCATATGTAGTATCTTGAAACCGGTTGGTTTATTACCAATTATTCGGTTCGAATTATTTTTTGGATTGTAGGTATCTAACCGGAATCATGGAAGATAGGACCCGGAGTTCGAGATTTCATTTGTAAAATACTCCACCAATCTAATTTAAATTTGATCGAGTCCCTTTTTCAATCAATTTAGCTAGATTCCGATCTTGAAGTTCCATTTGCTGTGACAGCATTTTGTCAAACACCATGACAAATCCAAAGCTACCAGATGAACCTACCCTACTCCATTAGATCGTCTGAGAAAAACATTAAGAAATATATGGATGATAAATTAATGTTTTAAATAATCCTAGTTTTGTAAACCATGGTAAAATTTCCTGAAAACGGTAACATCTCGTCCATAAATATCTCTTCATATTTCCAAATAGTATATTTTTTTGAGTGGAAGTAGTATATATATACAAACCCTAAAACTGGCACTTGTAGCGAGGGTATTGATCGAATGCTAGCTATAAATTTGAGGATATTCAACAAGAATACAAATTAATTCTCTCTTTAAAAACTTATTCGCACATGTGTCCACAAAGAAATCTCAGGGTATTAGATAAATGAACTGTCAAAATATAATTGGGACAAATTATACACACAAAGTCAAAGTCTGGTTTGAATAAAACATAAACGACAACGGACGATGTAGCTGGAATTGACCCTAAAATAGCATTCCTTGATTTAGATCTGCACATGTTAAAGGAGAAGGAAATTATGTTTATCAGACAAGACAAAACTGAATAAAACCGAAATATGAAATTCCCTTTAAAATGTTTCTCAGCAGAACTTCCAATGAATTGCTAATCAAAGTGGTAAGATTTTTTTTTTTTTTTTAAAGGTTAGCCTATTAATGGGCTAACCTTCTGTATAGGTTAGAGGTCCCTTGCTTATACATGTTTTAAATCGAGGGATATGCACGAATAGATATGGGCTTGGGGGAGAAGATTTATATAACGGATTAACTTCCAGAGTATACCCCATATATTTCAATGAGAAATATACTCCAACGAGAATCGAATCCTGTGAAGTCGGAGAAATTACTGTCACATCACCCCAAGTCTTACAAACTCGTACGTGTTTTATGAGCGAATATTTCTTTTTTCTATATTGCAAACTGTCGTAAACGTCTTCAATGTTTTTTCTACTTTCTGGATTGTTCAGCCGCACATATTTGTTAATTAACACCGAAAGATTCAAAACCAAAGACTCTTTACACACTGAATGTCGGATAAATTGTCATAAAATCGTTTTTGTGATCAGTCCCTTGATCAATATATACGATTCTTTATTCCCTGACACAAATCATTTGTTTATTTCGACCGTGAACGAAAATATCATAATGTCCTTATATTGGCATGAAAACTCATTAGTTTTATAATAATGATAATAATAGATTATTTTCTCTCCCACGCCATCACTCCAACTGTAGTTGGACTTACTTACGGGGAGCAGAAGTTGTTGCAAAAGATTGTATCCAAGGAACCCGAGAAAATTGTTGAAGGAGAATAAATCAACCATACATATGAAGGAGAATAAATAAACAATTTAAGACAATTTTTGGATGATTTTGTTATTCTTGTTTGAATATACCGTAGGGTTATGGGATTATTTTTGTTAGAATCTCCATTGATTCTGGTCCATTAGTCCCCATTTCTATGGTGTATTTTGGCTTCAGGTATTTGTGGGATGTGATATGATCTTGTTAAATCTATTTTACCTTTGTATTTAGTTTTGTTTCATGTAATCATCTATGAAATCTCAATGCTAGATTGGATCTATAATCTTCATATTAACAATTTAAATTTGAATTAGTGTAACCCTCTCAATTACGTTAAAGTATCGGAAAAGTTGAATAAAAAATGAAATTCAATTCGGAAAGAAGTGAGCAATCCCAATAAATTCGTCGTATCTCCCAGCTCGACTATATTCATAATCCATGTATTCATCTCAACATACCTATTTCTGAAAACAAAGGTCAAGATACTGGACGATGTTTATTTGATGCTGAAAATATAAAAAGTGTACATTATTACTATTGTTATTGTTTTATAAAAGATCTTCATTCATTCAAAGAAAAGTCAAATCATAAAATAATTATTTTTGGTCAAAACTCATAAAAACGGTCGTCTTCGTTTTCCTTTGGGTCTTTGAAAAACCTTTTAATTGACCATTTTACCATTTTTTTTAAAAGAAGTTGCTGATAATACTCACACAACTTGTAAAGAAAAGCTTTTAAAAATCCTTGTGTTCGTTTCCAAATGTGGGCCTCAAATACCCGAGAAAGATTATCAAAATGGACCTCTTAAAAAAGTAGAAAAGGCCATTTTACGATTCGTAAATGGGCCTAACAGTCCTTTCTGTAATTCTGTTACAAGAAGTGGAGATTCACTAACATTTTTTTCCTATTTATATTTTCTTTGTTCAAATAAGCGATGCGCTTGGCGGGCTTTACCGGCTTTACCGACGGCTGGGCAGAAGTTCTAAGAAATTATTCCATTGAACTACTGATTCAGGAATAGTCGCATATACTAAATGTCCTATCCAAGTCAGAACCTACTCTCGTCTGGATCCAGGAATAACCACGTACACTAAATGTCCTATCTAAGTCAAGGAACTTACGTCGAAGAATCCTGACAAATAATGATTCAGACGAGATTCGGCATTTTTGAACCACGAAACGCTCGGTTTCCATTTGGGTCGTAAGTATGTTATGTACTAGATATAAAAACAAGCTCTTGTCAAATATATATGAACAAGCTAGCTGCTACTTAACGAATCACATTTTTCTTATATTTTACTTGTAGGGGGTTAATTATATACAATATATATATATATATGGCTATATTATTAAGGTAATTTAACAATGTATTTCATCACGGAAGTATTTATGTTTTGCGAACATTTGAAAACATTAATTTTGGTAGCTGACTTTATAAAAAATATAAAGATTGTTTTCGCCATAATTTAGTTTGGCAATACACCATCCATTTTATTATTACATTTAATGACAAGTGAAATGAAAGAGATAAAGTAATTTCACAAGAAGAGGGGTAAAAGATGAAATGAAAACAAAGCCATTATACGAATTAGGAATATGCATTTAAAGAATTTTACGATATTTATCTTATAGTCCCCGCTAAAGTAGATATAACAAATATAGCGAACTATAACATCGTGACACAAATACAATGCCTCCCCAGTATCGGAAAATTATTGAAATGTACTTTATTTTTATTTTTGAAATTCTATTGGCAGTAATGGGGCTTACACAGCAAAACAGGAAATATTTTTTTAGAGGTACAAATAGACCAGCAACCATCACGATAATTTGCTCAAAGCTTTAATTTATTTAGTCTTTCATAGAAGGACAGCACAAAACAGAGATCATCCAGCATATTTAACCAAAGTCCATCAACTTTCTTCTAATAATATCTGAGGGAGATCAGCATATGCTCTATTTCAATTTGATGACACAAATATTTCAAATGGTACTAAAAAATAAACATATGCACGCATTTGATGGATTCCCACCAAAAACCTCCATTGGTTTTTTCAAAAAATGTGGCACCATGGCTTTACCAGATAGCAGCGTAGTCTAAAGTGTAAAGAAGACTATGAATCTTGATCCAAGTGTGCATACTCTGAGTGATGCCGGATTACATGAAAGATCAAGTGATGGTAAAATCTGGTCGAGATATACAACAGTCGCGCAAAAATTATCAAATTCCTTGTGACATGTGACCTACCATTCGAGCACTTGATCCAAAAACTACGGACAAGGAGTCAAAATTAGGCCTTTCAAGAAACATGGATGGGAGGAGGGTATGGCATTTTAAGAGCATTATTTCGCCATTCCCGGGGGCAAAAATCTATATATGGGTACCGAACTTGGTTCTACTTGGACAGCTCAAATCTCGGTCATAAATGATGCTTCTACTATTATGTCCTGTCCATCCACATAGATGGAAACAAGCCTTATTCATGTGGTCAGCTACATGGATTAGGAGCCTTGCTTCATTCACGGCATGGGGATACATCTTCGTATATTGTATTAAATTTCAAGACCAATGTCAGATGACATCTTGATTCAGCGTACATCATAATGCTAAGGGATATTTCCAATAAACTAGTAGCATCGGCACCTAGACACTCCTGCTTATTGGATTCAAATAGACTAAAAACAATAATTTTTTAACATACAAAAAGCGAAGAATCAAGGAAATAAACGAGCAGGGAGAGAGGAAATTGGTAAAGTTTCCAACTGAGCCACTACCATAATGGAACAAGAAATAACAACCTCTTACGTTCTTTACCACAAGTCGGAAATATGCGCATGAAATTTTTGGCAATTTCTTCCATGCATCACAACCCAAAAAAGCTGCAATTTTCTCTGGTTTTCTTGTCAAAATAAGAACAAATACAGCTTTTCCTGCGATCTGTTTCTATACGGAGTACATTTTTACGAGAAGTATTGTACTAGAATTTGCAATAAAAATTCTGAAAGTTTTAGAGTCACTTGTACCCAAAATTTGTTATTAAATTACACAATTTAATCCAAAAAAATCCAAGTTCTATACAAGCAACAGGACTACAGATTCAAGAAATGATGATATTTTGACAATTCAATTATGAATGAAAAATAAACATCCCCTAAGCCTAGCTTATTGGCAATTAAGGACAACTTTTCTTCAACAATTTTCTCACCTCTGGAATGCTCAAATCCCAGTTGAACAATGGCAGCAATTTGTGGCACCAAATTCAATTTTTCCGTGTTAAAAAATGGTACAATCCAAGTTTCCAGATGAAGCAACCAATGTTGTAGCTATAGCAACAGAGAACACAATCCAATGCACCACAAACCCAACATAGTACGCAGTACCCTAACTGCGTTGCCCGCCTCCGACCGCATTTCCACCCCCGGCGGTGACGACAAATGACTCGGCGGACCGTTTGATGCTGGAGAATCTCCCGGAGGAAGTGCAATATCCGGTGGCTGAGCCACCACTCCACCGCCGTCACTAGGCTTTTTCGCCTCAATTGAATTCCTCCCGAAATATTCCCTGGGCAGTAACACTTTCGATACCCCAAAAATAGCCACCGGATTCTGATCGAACACTGTCTGCGTGATGGATGCCTGAACTATCCCAGTATCAATGCCTACAGACCCATTAACCCGAGAGATATTCAAAGTAAAACTACCGGCCCCATTCTCCTCCGTAGCCAAAGTGGGTTGAACTGGGTTCACGATCGACTCCAAAGAGCCTAGCGGGTAGTATGAATGTAAGACGTGAAATCTCAGCACCATCGCCTTTTTCTCCGCGGGTAGTGACTGAAATCTGACGGATGAAGGTAGATCGGCGAACCCTTCATCTGTAGGAACGAAAAGGGTTATCCCAGCACCTCCCTCGTCGCCTTCAAACTCAGAAACAACACCGGAGGCGGTGAGCATCGATGCCGCCACATTAAAATTGTGTCCATCGATAAGCGCTTTCGTGATGTTCAAGCCTAGAGTGGGGCGGGTTTCGGAAGCCATGAGGTCGAGATTGTAAGGGATTAACAGTGAACTAAGCGAGAAGATTGACACATTGTAGGGTATGGTTTGAACAAGGGAGAGAACGGTGGCATTAGAGGTTTCAGAGTGGACGGTGACGTCTCCGGAGTCGGCATCGTAGGTAATGTTGACACTGCCAGAGTTGGAGGTGGCGCGGCCGGTAGTCTGGAAGAGGGTGGTGACGAGTCTGCCATTGTCGGGCAGGCGACGGAGGTCGGACCAGGACAGATACTCGAGAAGAACGTGATAGCGGAGTACATCGGGGAGGGTGGCGGAAGAAGGGCGGACGTCAGAGCGGAGATGGGAATTTGGTACAACAAGGAGGGTAAGGGAGGAGCGGTCAGCGAGATCGGCAGCAACGGCGGTGGAGGAAAGCAGCGACGTGAAATCGGAGAGATCGGGAAATTGCGTAAGGAGATGTGTGACGTCGTAGGGTAAAATGGAGTGAGGGCAAGTGGAGAGGAGTAGTAAAAAGAGGAAAGTGATAGGGGTAAAACGGGGAATCGAGCTTTGGATAGCCATTTCTCTGTGTTGGAGTGAGGTGGGAGTGAAACTGAAACACTCTCTCTGTGTGTGAATGGGGATCGATTATGATGGGAATGATGGGAGTTAGATTTTTTCTTTTTTAATGCACGTCATATATAATATTATATTATATATATACCTATACACACACAACTGTAGTGCCAATCATCGGTTTAGTTTATAAAGCTTTTGATATATAATTTGCTAAATGTACATATAAAATATAATAGTTTTAGAAAATTGATACAATCGGAAATGTCTGATAACATTATGGAAAGGTTATGTCATAATTAAAGACTTACGGTGAGTGAGAATATAAGTGGGGAAGTTAATCAAACAAGTGGAATGGATTGAAGCTCGATCAGTCCACTGCATCATTTGCTCTCCTGTGCGTGAAATGGACACAATATTAAGATTATATCGGATGAAGAGACAACCACATTACCAGTTCTAGTATACACCACACTGTAATCTATGTAATACTTCTAATATCAATTTACTAGTATTTGGTAAAGAAAACTATTTTACGACAGTCGAACTTTAAAATGCTCTTCGATTTAAAAAAATGCATGTACCGCAAATTACAAGTGACATTTCCTTGGCTTTTGTTCAGTTTCATTTGATTTGAAAGCTATTTGGATAAATATGACATATAAACTTAAAAAAGAAAAAAAAAGAAGAAATCGATTACTTTCTTTAAAAATGAATTATCAAACTTAACTTTCTGATCATTTCGAATGTGGTACTTCCTACTTCCTATAAACAATCCATCGTAATACAGTGAAAAAATACTTCTTCAAAGTTGAGAGTATACACCTGACTCTGCCCAAACACAGTATGGGCCAACTTATTTTGTATTAATCAAACAGATCAACAAGAACCACTGTAATGGTTCAGTGCTCCCCAAACTTTTTCCTCGACTTCCTCCCATGAATTTGCCACCCTTAATTCTTTCCAGATACTGAAAATTGCTCCAAGAATGTTTTCGTCATGCAAAATACAATAGCACCTGATCACAAAATAAATAACCCAAACAAATGAGTAGTCAAATCTGAAAGACAAAGCACGAAACGTTTCCAACAAACAGAAGAAAAAGAACTGGATTTCTGATCTTTTGTTTCCTCAATAGGATTTAGATGTTGCTCCGTAACTGATCGAAAAGGCATCAAAATAGAAAAACATTCATCATATAAGATCAATTAGGGACACAATGGGCTGTAAAGCTGAACTTACATTGCTCTGTACGAGAGTCGCCCGAACCTACTATCATCCAAGGACAGTTTCAGTGATTCTTTTCCAACAAATGGACGCCTGTAGCTGCTAAGGAAGTGATTCAAGAGACGAGAATCTCCTCGGAAGACATCAAGATATATGGGGATTAGGTCAAGGAGTGGATCCCCTGTAAAATAGAATTATGCCAATATGCTCAACAACTGAAGGAAGCGAGAACAAAATCCAGAACCATCAATTTGCTTGAAAAAATTGAAGGCAGAAAGACTAGATTCAGGATGATTCTGGTCTAAGTACATCTCTGCCAATGAAATTTAAGTAAAAGGATGCACATGCAAGGCCAGCAATAATATAAGAGGAATAAGATGAGCCATTGTCTTAATCCATGCTTCACCAGGAGTCGGGAAAGGAACTCCTTATATAACATATAACTGTCAAATGCATTGATTCTAGATGTAAGAAATGTAGAACTCAACACATGCATTAATTACAGCATCAAACTGTATATGCCATGATTATTTCTCCTAATGTAGAATATACAAATCCTCAAATTAAGGAAACATTTGTTGAGATTGAACCACTGAATTTATATCCACAGTAATATGAGCATGTGAGCCATCACAAAATCAAAACTAAAAGGAAAATAAACACAAAAGGAATCTAGTATTTGATTCTTCAGTAGTTTCCATTCCGATAGTTCCCACAGGTTACTAACATGCTGCAACCACAAACATATATTGTGCAAGCTAATAATTGGCATTATTTACAGGAGTGAACATAAGTGATTTCATATGACACCTCCTATGAAAGAACAAAGAAGATAGCTGCAGGTAATAAACACACAAATTTAGCATAAGCCTATATTGCAAACAAATTTCCTCCTCAGAATTATAAAAAACATTTTATTATGAGTTATTCAGCGGGACTTATATAAACATTGAGGAAGCATATATTGTTTGTATACAAACTCATCCAAATAGTTTCGCCACAAGTTCAAATTTATTTTCTTATTGTTTAAAATTATCAACTGAAGTTAAAAGTGAATTTGAACAAAACACTTCATATTTCCTCCTCAAATCATTTAATTCACTGAGAATAGGATGAATGATGCCAATGAAATTATCCCATATGATAGCTGGGGGCTGCTTACAGAAGCACTAGTCAAATAAAAGTTCGATTATCTTACCTTGGATGGACAGAAAGAAGCTGAACAAACTGTTACGGATTCTAACAATACAGATACACACACAGACAGAAACGAACCTATAGAGAAGCACACTGAACTAGATAGATCCAGGCCCAGGATAACTAATGTATACTCTAGAAGGCCCAAGGCCCAGTAGGAGTTAATAAGTAACTGAAAGGTGAATGAAGGAGGCAGTTAGTTGGTTAGTACTAGCTAGTGCTAGGGAGTACAGGGGATGTCCCTGGGTGAGGTCACTAGAATCACGTGTAATTTCCCTTGTTCTGTTTCAGTGCAATACAATTCTGCTTCCCTTGAATCTTTTGTTCTTTAACTCTAACAATTGGTCCGACCTGCCGGATCCGATCACCTCACGGAAAATGGCGACGACGCGATCGGAAGCAAAAATAGAAGCACTAGAAAAAACAGTGAGCGACATGCAGGAACACATAGGGAATTTGGCCAGAACCATGGCGGGGATGGCAGAATCTCAATCAAGGATTGAACAGTGGATGAATGCGAGAAAGTCTACGGGTGAAAATGCAGAAGGAGAATACGACATACCTGACGAGAGACACACCAGAGGAGAGAATGTTAATCACGGTTTCTCAGGGGGAGAGGAGGAAACTCGAGCATCCAACAAGGAGACGAGGATGGGAGTTGATGCTGAGTTACGACACGCTTTGAAGCGGGTGGAAATCCCTGGATTTGATGGCAGCGACCCACGGGGCTGGCTCGGCAAGGCGGAACAATACTTTGAGCTTCATGACACACCGATGCAGAATCGGTTGAAGTTGGCGCATATTCACATGGATGGTCCAACTTACCACTGGTTCCAGTGGCTCCGCCTCAAAATTCCCGACATCAGCTGGAGACGCTTCGCCGAGGAGCTTATTAAGAGGTATGGAGGTCGACGTCAATCTAATCCTTTTTTGTTACTGGCGTCGTTGAAACAAGGGGGGCAAACTCTGGATGCCTACATAGAACAGTTTGAGGTATTGTTATCGCAGGTAGGGGATTTGCCCGAAGATCAGTGTCTGGGATATTTTCTGAGCGGGCTCAGGGAGGAGATAAGCAAGAAGATTGGGATTCACGAGCCGCGAACCATCATGAGGGCGATGGACCTCGCGCGCGCGATAGACGAAGAGCTGTTCGGCTACTCTGGTTTTTATCGTTCAAGATTACCGATGGGAGAAGGCGGTGGGTATAATCGGGGAAGATACAACATGGGGCCAAGTAATCGACCAGAGATGTTGGGCTATGATCGGGGAAGGGCCGGCCCAACACCAAACAGGGCCGCCCAGCAGGAAAAACAGGGAGGGGGCCCAATCCACAGAACACCGTTTACGGGACACACAGAAACTAATAAACTCAA
>KV020297.1:0-14556 GCA_001598015.1 Dorcoceras hygrometricum | reverse complement strand
TTACGGGTTGAGCTTGTAAATGCAGCGAGTGTATGGCTTGGATAAATTGTAGTTGCTGGATTTGTTGTGGCTGATGTGTGTAGTTGCCTTGTGAGATAGCTGTTTTGTGAGATGGTCGTGAGTTATGTTGTGTATGCGTGCTGTTGAGGTTGTTGTTTTGCATATTGTTATATGCTTGTTATTCCAGCATGTTGCATACACGTATTATCATCTCATTTCAGCTTTTGCAGCCATTGTTCCGTTGTTGTTGCTCTGTTCTTACCAGGATGCGAGGGCGAGCACCGCACTCTCATCTCCGTGCTGGGATTTGTTAGCCCTCATGCGCCGAGTGGTTAACTACCACAGTTCTTGAGTTGTGCAACGGCAGGTTGATTTGTTTGTTGCATCTGGTATTCGGGTGTGGTGTCAAGGCGAGTGGCTCATTATCACACTTTGAACACACCCCGTGGCCACTGTTTGTTGCAGATTGCGTTGAGATGTACATTGAGTTCTTTGGCTCCCTTCCTTGGTTGTAGCCTCCGGCTGTTGTCCCTGGTCTCATGCATATCATCCGCATTTTATTCTTGCTGTTTAGTGATGTTTTATATTTGCTCTCCGTACTGGGGTTTGACCCCATGTCCCTCTGGGGCTTGGTTTGTTTTCCTTGCCTGTTTTGTTGTCAGGTTATCCAGCTGGTCGTGGTGCTGACCCAGCTAGAGGTGCCCTAGGAGGTGGTTAGAGTATCCCAGTAGCATATAGCATATTTATGATTTATAGTTGCTCTCCGTACTGGGGTTTGACCCCATGTCCCTCCGGGGCTTGGTTTGTTTCTTTGTTGTGTTGTTTTCAGGAAACCCAGGTTCTACAGCTGGTCGTGGGTTTAACCCAGCTGGTGGTGCCCCAGGAGGTGTCTAGTGTGTCCCAGTAGCATATAGCATAAATATATATATGTATCAGCTGGCCAGGGGGATGCCCTGTGCTTTGTTGTTGTACCCGTAGAGGAGTCTGATACATGTTTGAATTTATGTATGCTTTGTTGTTGATTGTTCTATGTCTTGGGAAAACTTATGTTAAATATTGTCGTATTTTAAATTATATGTTTAAAACCGTCGGGCCTAAAAGCGAAAATTTTACCCACTTTTTGATAGCTTCCGCATGTGTTTATCTGTTGTGAGCACGAGGCCTGACAGATTTTGTGAGAAATCTGAATTGTTGGCGAGATCTGTCGGATTTCTTGCGAAATCTGGTCGCAGCGCATAATTGGTAGCGCAAGATCAATACGCCGTCGTTTGAAGTCTGGATATCTCGTGGGAAGGAGAGATCTGTTGCGTTGATGTGTAGAGGTCTGCGCAGCGCATTTTACATCGTAGAAGCTTGTACGTCGTCGTTTAGGAGAGATCTGATATTTCGTTAGCGCTAGGATCTGATTTGGAATCTGTTAGCGCGTTTGTTGTTCAGCTTAGCAGCGTGTTTTTGTGTTGAGTGTAAAACGCTGTCGTATTGATAAGTTGTCACGGCGCCGTTTTGGTGAACGCTTGCAGGAGATATCTGTGGCATGATATTTGCATTTAGAGTTAGCAATCAGATTTCACCCGTGGTGCTGTGCGACGTCGTTTTAGAGATTAGCGTGTTGCTGATTGTTCAGATCTTAGTAGCGTTAGTTCCAGATTTCTCCAGCTTTTAACGCTTTTGGTTTTCAGCTCTCGCGTGTGGTTTTAGAGATTAGATTGCTCCGTGGTTTTAGAGCGACGTCGTTTTGGGAATTTTGAGCGCTGTTTAGTGCATGCGTGGGATTGCCTATGAAATCTGTTTCTGTCGGTGGTTGTATTAAACAGATTTCTCGTGTGTATATATTGGAAGCTTTGGCCTTCTATCATTTTAGCAGATCCCATACTTAGTGATTTTTCCTCTCGACTTTCATTCTTCGCTCAAACCCTCGGGTACTGTCCACCATGAGCTTCTCCGGAGAATTTCCGTCGTTTCCGGCCACCATTTTGGACGTCCGAGGTAGCGTTAGACTCCTCTCGACAAGCTCTTTCATTTCATACCATTTTGGAGGCTGTAATTGGCTAGAGCAGAAGCACGAAGTTGCTGTTTCGTTCATGCGATTGTGCGTGTGAAGGTAGCCTTTCGATTTAGCTTTGAAATCTTGTTCCTAGCCTTGAATTAAGCTTCCTGTTAAGTTATATTGGTAGGATTTATTTGTGGTTGAGCTTAGCTCCCATCCGTGAGCTTTGATAGTTGGCCGTGAGTTTCTGTTAGCTTTCCTGAGATCTGTTGTTCATGTGTTTAGCAGGTGTTGGAAACATATTTCTCGGGCCTGTATTGTGGTAATCGTTGCACAGAATTGGAAGTTACGGGTTGAGCTTGTAAATGCAGCGAGTGTATGGCTTGGATAAATTGTAGTTGCTGGATTTGTTGTGGCTGATGTGTGTAGTTGCCTTGTGAGATAGCTGTTTTGTGAGATGGTCGTGAGTTATGTTGTGTATGCGTGCTGTTGAGGTTGTTGTTTTGCATATGGTTATATGCTTGTTATTCCAGCATGTTGCATACACGTATTATCATCTCATTTCAGCTTTTGCAGCCATTGTTCCGTTGTTGTTGCTCTGTTCTTACCAGGATGCGAGGGCGAGCACCGCACTCTCATCTCCGTGCTGGGATTTGTTAGCCCTCATGCGCCGAGTGGTTAACTACCACAGTTCTTGAGTTGTGCAACGGCAGGTTGATTTGTTTGTTGCATCTGGTATTCGGGTGTGGTGTCAAGGCGAGTGGCTCATTATCACACTTTGAACACACCCCGTGGCCACTGTTTGTTGCAGATTGCGTTGAGATGTACATTGAGTTCTTTGGCTCCCTTCCTTGGTTGTAGCCTCCGGCTGTTGTCCCTGGTCTCATGCATATCATCCGCATTTTATTCTTGCTGTTTAGTGATGTTTTATATTTGCTCTCCGTACTGGGGTTTGACCCCATGTCCCTCTGGGGCTTGGTTTGTTTTCCTTGCCTGTTTTGTTGTCAGGTTATCCAGCTGGTCGTGGTGCTGACCCAGCTAGAGGTGCCCTAGGAGGTGGTTAGAGTATCCCAGTAGCATATAGCATATTTATATGTATCAATACAGTTATCCAGGGGATTCCCTGTGATTTTGTTGTAGTCTGTTATATTCGGTTGTGGTTGTTACCAGGTATCTGATAAATGTTGATGTTGTATTGTTTGTCGTGGGCTTGTAGCCTTTGTTTGGTTGGTTTTGTAAACTGGGATTGTATTTTAAGTATTGTTGTATTTTAAATTATATTGTTTTAAACCGTCAGGCCAAAAAAAAAAATTTTATCCACTATTTAGTAGCTTCCGCTTGTAAATGTGTGATTTTAATCTGTTGTGAGCACGTGGCCTGACAATGGTGGCGCAAGCTGTTCTGGGTATTGCAAGCTGTGTTAACAGAAGTAAACTTTTGGAGATAGCAGCCTAGCAGCGAGAAGTTTAGGAGTTTTGGCTGTCTGAGTCTAAGCTGGGTTCAGCTTAGAGTTTTTCTCGGTGCCCTGAGCTGGGGGACCAGATTACGAGTGTTGTGCCATGATAGCTGGTGAAATCAATTTGGGCGCAAGCTAGTGATGATGCACAGTTGGATGAGAGCTGTTAGAAGTTATCAGCATGGTTGTAAGCTGATTGAGACGTATAGCTTAGTGAGAATGGTCAGTAAGGATCACTCCGTGAACCGATTGATGCGTACTGTACTAGAGACTGTGAGCTGAATTCTCTGAGCTGGTCTGAGCGCGCAAGCTTAGTGGGGAAGCTAAAGTTGTTGTTCTACGTGAACTGGTCCACAGCGGTGAGCTGTTGCTACTGTATTTATTATAAGCTATCGGGAGCGTGATCTGCTGGAGTGTGGTCTATGGAGCGTAAGCTGTTGGATGCGAGAGCTGGGTATGGGCATGCTGAGCTATACGCAGGGCTGGGTACAGTGAAGAAGCCTGAGCTGTGCTGAATTCACTGTAGCCGTGATCTATTGAGCATGAGTATAAATAGCCCTCGTTGACCCATACTTAGTTATTTGGATCACACATTCCTTAGCGTCTCCATGAAACTCTCGATAGATACGTTCCCCAAACCTTAGCTACTGTTCACCCGACTATTTTTTCCCAGATTATCGAAGATCGGCTGGTCAGTTTAGAGTGAGGGTACCTCGATGGGAAAGTTCTCTTCAAGGCCAACGTTTCAATACCAGTTTGGAGTCGGGAGGAGGCCGGATAGAGGAGATCGTCGTGAAGCTGCGTGAGTTGGATTTCATGATTTTCGACTGAGGTTTGAGCTTCGGTTCAGATAATCATGTTCTGCTAGTGTTAGTTCCACTCCTACCGTTTATCTTGAGCTATCTAGGGCTCTGTTGTTGTACGCAGTAGCGCTGCTCTGTTGAGGCCTTCGACCGAGAGCTGTATAAGCTTTAGCAGAGCTGATTCTTTAGGTATCTTGGCAGATTAGAGCTCCTTGGTAGTTGTTGTGAGCTATGGGCCTTGAGAAGTTGGCCAAGCGGAGCAGGGGGTGTATTCTGCTGGCAGCCGTGAGCTTGTGTCCAAGCGGAGCAGGGGGTGTAGTTCTGCTGGCAGTCGTGAGCTTGTGCTGAGGTAGTTTGCCAAGATCTATGTAAGGTACGAGTTCGGAGCTTGTTATACAGCTTTGAGCTAAGCATGTGAGCATAGGGTCTGTGGGCTATGAGGCCGTAGCTTGGTCATTGGTATGCTGTAATCTGTTACGCTCGTGTCGTGTTTCCGAGCTGTTTCTTGTGTCGTGTATACTGCCTGAGTTGTTTGCTAGCTTATGCGTGTGCTGGATAGCTACACTATTTGTGTTGTGCTAGTTGTCGTGCTGGTGGCTTGGAGCTGCGTTTCTCACCTAGGATTGCATGGTAGAGTCTGATCTACACTGTGATAGTACCTGAGCTGTTCTGTTTTTATGTATGCGTGTGAGCCGGAGCTCTTTTAGTACATATTGTATGGTTGAATTATGTTGTTCTGTAATGTGCTGCATGCTGCTCTATTTCTGTTAGCATTGTATACACGCATGGCATGTTGTTGAGCTCCTTCTTGTACCCGCATGTTGTTTCATAAGCTGAGCTCCTCCCTTGTTATTCGCATGCTGATCGGTGAGTTGAGCCGATACCCCTTGTTATCCTTTGCTAGCAGTTAGCTGTCGTTGAGCTTGTTTTCCTTGCTAGCCATTGCTGTTGAGATAATATGTTGTTATCAGGATGCGTGTGATTGAGCGCACAGGTAGCTCCCATTCTCTCACATGCTTTACGGACCCTCTTCTAGATGTGTTCTAGTGCTTCGTGTGATGGAGAGGCTGGGTAGCTCCCATTCTCTCACATGAATGCGGTCGTTCCTGTTTGTAGCGTATCGGGTACCATGTGTGATCGAGCGGCTGGGTAGCTCCCATTCTCTCACATGAATTGCGGTCGTTCCTGTTTGTAGCGTATCGGGTATCGTTTGTGATCGAGCGGCTGGGTAGCTACCATTCTTTCACATGCGCAGTGGCCGCTTTCTAGTGTATATGTGCTTCGGGCACTACGTGTGATGGAGAGGCTGGGTAGCTCCCATTCTATCACATGCTCTATGGCCAATTCTGGTACCGTGTGTGATTGAGCGCCCGGATAATTCCCCTTCTCTCACACGATAGGTGACCACTTCTGTTCTGATAGCTAGCTGTGTGTTGTTTCCGTAAGCCTTGTACTGTTCCTGTTTGTAGCGTGTCGGGTACCGTGTGTGATTGAGCCGCTGGGTAGCTCCCATTCTCTCACATGCACAGTGGCCGTTTTCTGGTGTATATGTGCTTCGATCACTGCGTGTGATGGAGAGTCTAGGTAGCTCCCATTCTCTCACATGCCCTATGTCCACTTATGGTACCGTGTGTGATTGAGCGCCCAGGTAATTCCTCTTCTCTCACACAATCGGTGACCACTTCTGTTGTGATAGCCAGACGTGTGCTATTTCTGTAAGCCTTGTATCTCCAACCGTGGAGTTGTTCTATGAGCCATGTATATCCGGCTGTCGAGTTGTTTCTGAGAGCCTTGTTCCTCCAGCTGTTGGTTCGGTTCTGTGTATGTTGTATTCTCAGCTGTTGAGTGGATACTTGAGCCTCGATGCCTTCCATGGCATCGTCATGCATTTGTACGAGATTCATGTTGTATGCTTTATTGACTGCCGTTGTTATTTCTCTTCATACTGAGGTTTAACCTCATTTGTTTACCTTGGAGCTGCTTTGACCGTGTGTTGGCCATTTCAGGCCTTTTTCAGGTAGTGCAGCGGGTTCGTGAGTGAGGCAGCTGTTGCAGTCACAGGTGTGGGTTCCCAGTTATGTATATATATGCTATATCGAGTCATTGCCAAGGAATGTCCTGTGTAGTTGTGTATTTGACTTGATTTATTTGGAGGCATGTATGTGTATGTGCT
This sequence comes from Dorcoceras hygrometricum, assembly GCA_001598015.1. Lineage (NCBI taxonomy): Eukaryota > Viridiplantae > Streptophyta > Magnoliopsida > Lamiales > Gesneriaceae > Dorcoceras > Dorcoceras hygrometricum. The sequence continues at coordinate 8,137 of KV020297.1, read as the reverse complement.
TCGTGGCATATTATGTTGTGGCTTTTATTTGAAACCGTATTTCGAGTATACTTCTATGTTGAATGATGTATTCTAAGGTGGGGCCAAAAGAAAAATTTCTAGCCACTTTTTTTAAGCTTTCGCGTTTTGCATGTTGTATCTATTTATAAGCACCGGGCCTGACATTTTGGTATCAGAGATTAAACTGAGATAAACTCATTTCTTTTCTATCACACTCGAGTCTAGGCACTGTGTTTGTCCTCCTGTATGTGCTTGACTACATGTTTAATTGTTTTGTCCATGATTACCTTGTGTGCCTCCTAGATGTTGCCTCGGAGAGGTATAGGTAGAGCTGTTAGATGGATGATAGTGAAGCTGAGAGTTCGAGTGGTGAGGAGGATGTCCCTCAGTCGAGAGCTCCTTTACATAGTTGTGTGAGACAGACAGAGACTGAGGAGGAGCTTTGGACTCGACGAGTGGATGTCTTGGAGCTGGTTTTAACTAGGATCTGGTGGATGATCCTTCTACCTTCACTAGTGCTGAGGGTGGTCTTACAACCGACGAGTGTTTAGAGCGCATGTTTGGTTGTTCAACCATGTGTAGCTTGAGGATGAGCCGAAGCTGAGTTGGCAACGTTCCAGGCGAGGGAGTTGCGCAGCGATGGTGGTAAGATTATTTTCCAGCGAAGGCCGAGATGAGTGTAGTTGCTTTGTGAGAGAGTTTCCATGCTGCTCTCCATTAGAAGTACATCCCTGAGTTGTCCTATAACAGAAAGGAGCATGAGTGTGATCACGGTGCAAGGGGATTTGAAGGTGACTTTTTGTGCGAGACAATTCTTTTCCTTCACGCATGTGTTCCTCTTGTTGTGTGACGTGTGAGGATGAAGCAGGATAGATTTCTGAAAGGCTTGAGAGATGACCTTCACCCATTGGCGTAGCAGCCTCCATTTTCCTCCTTTGCAAATGCTGTGGACCGAATGATAGACATCAAGGATGGTGTTTTGTGAACAGAGTGTCACAACAGGATTCTTCTGAAGGTTCTTCGTAGATGCTACCTTTCCCCCTACTCAATTCCAACGAACGGGTTATTAAACATCGGATACGTTTAGATTCAGATAGCCTTCTCAATCTCAGCACTTGGGACTCCAGTGTGCTCGTATGATCGAGTTGTTGTGAGAGCAAGCTGACGATTTACCGGAGGAGTTATAGTAGGAATTTGCCTTGTTTAGATTTTCCTGCGTGGGTTGTGTTGACACGAGGACATCACATGTGTGTGTTTCTGCTCTGTGTGTTGAGCGTGGGTTGATTCGATCCCCACCTTGTTCGTGTGATGTCATTTTTGCTAGTACTCCTGTCGGGGTGTGTTTGTCCCGTGAGATGGTGCTGGAATGTTTGGCTAGATTGAGGAGTAGGTGTTAGTGGTTTTCCCTATTGTTCGATAGCCCTTGACGCCTTTCCGGACGAGGTTCCTGGGTTTTCTTTTGGAGCACGAGATCGATTCCATATTTGAGTGGTGCTTGAATCTACCCCGAATTCTGGAGTTTTGTTGCTGATACGCACCTGCTGTCTTGAGGAGCTGAGGAGCGTTATTTGTTAGATGGCGTGTTGTCGTGATACGCGCTGAGTGGGCTTTCAGATTTAATGCGAGCTGTATGTTTTGTGCTGAGTAGTAGCCTTAGAGTTCTAATGATCGATTGTTGTGCCAGTCCGAGATGACTATTTTGTTGGTAAGCTAAGCTATGCTAAAGACAGCTTAGAGCAGGCTGGACTTCTACCCCTTGAGGTTCTTTGAGGAAAATGACGACGTGGTACGTCAACCATGTAGCAAGATTTCATGGAGTGCCGAAGTCGACAGAGTTCGACAAGGATTTCTTGATGTACTCCCCAATGTTGGAAGAGCTGTCAGGCAGCTTGGGGTCTCGATTGGCCATGAGAGCAGCTTACCACCCCCACCCGATAGCCAATCTGAGCGGTACCTGCAGATTTTGGAAGACATGTTGCTAGTAGTAGCGATGGTTTTCATTAGTATTGACTGGATTTCCTTGTCATGGTAGAGTTTTCGCGCCGTTTTAGCTACCACGTGGTGTTTGGGATGACACCTGTTGAAGGTTTTGCACGGGGTGAGGTGCAGATAGCCACATTGGCTGATAGAAGTGGAGGAAAATCTTTGGTCTTCACCAGAATTGTGTAGTTTTTGAAGGACCAAGAGGCTTTGAATCGATCCAGAGTGAGGGCTGTACGAGGTCTCCATGCCAGAATACGCGTATATGGTGTGGATCTTTGGAGTTTCCAAACTGTTGATCGCGTGCTTCTTGCGAGTTTCCCCTTTGCATGTGTGTAGAGCTTGTGCTTTAAGGGTGGCTCTTGGATCCCTCAGTCTGTGCGAGATTGTTTGAGCATATGGGATCTGTGGCGTGCATTTGTGGTTACCGGTTGTGTTGTTGTTGATGCATGAGGAGCTTCCTGTGTTCCAGCCAAGAAAATGCGAGCCAGATCCTTCCTTCGCGCTGAAGACTGATGGAGTGAGCTGGACGAGACCCTGATCTTCTGTGACCTACCAGTGAGAGTTCTGGTCAGAAAGGAGAAACCCTAAAGGAATTAGATCCTACCCTTGGTTTTGGTGCACTGGAACAAGCATGGTCGTGTAGAGACTTTCTGAGCAGTGGTAACCTAGAGGTGGTAGAAATGACGTCACCTCCTTTTGAGTGCGGATTTCCCCCGGTGTGTTGGTGGTATGTTGTTGATTTTCAGTCTGTGCTGGAATATGTCGCGTTTTATGCGAACTGTTACTTTGATTTCGAGGACAAAATCTCTTAAGGTGGGGAGAGTTGTGGGGACCATAATTAGCCAAGATGATTAACGGCCTAATTAGTCCAGATTAGTGGTTAACTAATCTAGATAAACCAGCTTATGGAATAGCAGTGGAGGTAGATCGGCTGGGATACAAGCTGGTACTAGGGTTTACGCTGAGCTGGTTGAGCGATCCGTGCAGAGCTTAAGCGTGCTATCTGCTTGGTGGTTGCTGGAGAATTATACCAGCTTGGAACATGCTGTTATGGCAGCTTAAGGAATCCAACTTAGAGATAAGCTGGCATATTATGCGAGCTGGTTGACGAGTGGTAGTCTAAGCTGTTTATTGTGGACCATATTAGGCGTAAGCTGGTACGAATGAACTGTGCTAAGTCTGTAAGCTGTTAGCATCTTAGGAGTACTGTTTATCAAGGAACAGTAGATGTGATCTGTTCTGGGATCGTGAGCTACTCCAGGTTCATGCGCCGTGATCTGTGAGCTTAGTGGATAGCTTTGGGCGTCGTAAGCTGTTAAGATCATCCCAAGATGAGTAGTGCCAACTGTAGACAACGATGCTAGTGTGATCCGAGAAGAGCAGTAGGCGCTGGCCTGAGAGCTGTGAGCTGTTGTGGATATGCGCGACCTGATCTGGTCGGCGTGAGCTATGAAATGGTAGCGTAAGCTGAGGTATTGCGATATGTGTTTACAGTTGCAAACTATTTTGGAGATAGCAGCCTAGCAGCGAGAAGTTTAGGAGTTTTGACTGTCTGAGTCTAATCCGGGTTCAGATTAGAGTTGTGATGGTCCCAGAAATAGGATCACTAAGTAAATAGGAGTTCAGAAGGGGGGGGGGGTTGAATGAACTCCTTCGATTTTCGAAAATTCTTTTAAAATGTTTTGCAAGCTTTTTGCTTAACTTAAGTCCGAGTTACCAGACTTAAGAATATCTCAGTTATATTCAAATTTCTCGGCCAACAATATATGTGCGGAAAATGACCGATAGATTTGTGAACAGTAAATAAACACAAGTAATAAAATAGTGCGTAATGTAAAAGATAGAGATCAGAGTTTGTTTCTGGAAGTTCGGACTTCAATGTCCTACGTCTCCCCTTCTTCCTCCTCGGAAGGTATCACTAGAAGACTTTGATGAGAGTAGCCTTTCTACAAACACCCAATCCCGTAACCCGCAGCTACGAGAACTCCTAGTATCTCACAACGACAATCCAAGCAGACGCAGCTGCTGGTTACAACACTTTAGTGTTGTGAAGATTCTTCGAGTGCTGGAGCTTTGAATGCTTTCAATGAAGAGTAAGCTCTGGGAGTATTTTGACAGCATTTTAGCAATAGAAGTGGCAAGAGTTGTTTTTCAATGCAAAATGTCTGCTATTTATAATCTTCATTCAACGGTCGATGAATCCAGATAAGGTAGCAAATCCTTTTTGAATTCCTGACAGTGGAACGCCGTCAATCTCGCTCCATTATATGGTAAATTGCGTTTCGTCAGGGATGCGAGTATCATTTCCATATGTGTGCACTCCCGTTGAAATCTCCTCTGCCAATGTGTACTATTTTTCAAAGATAGTACTAATCTCGTCTCCTTAATTTCAGGCGGTATGAATGATTCTTGTTTTGGTCATCGATCTTTTCCAAATGAGTATACGATCGAATTTGAATCAACTTTATGCTTCCATTTGCAAATATCAGTACTGATGACGTCATCATATCTTTCCATTTACAAGATTTAGCACTGCTGACGTCATCATGTCTGTTGAGATCGTTGAAGCTGAATATGATGGTGACGTCATGATGTCTAGTGTTTTCCTGTGGCTGACGTCATCAGATCCGTTGAGGCAAACGATGTCGTGTTGAGCTAACTGTCTTCAAAGAGCTGTCGATAGATACTTGTACTGTTTTCAACGACAATACTGTAGCGAAGTCTGATGTCAATAAGTAGTACTGTTCCAAGATCTGTCGAGCAAACTTATCAATGCATACGGCCCCTTTCTGTTGGTAGAGCGAGTTACTGTTCCCGTTGCTGTTTGCATATACCATTGCGATACAGTAGACAAGAGCTGTTGGCAGATATCTCTTCTCTCAATTACTTCATCAAAACTTGAATATCCAAATCAATCACTCCACTGTTCCAAGATCTGATTTTGATCAACTCGAAACTTATAACTATAGCTTGAGCTAATTACTGTTGTCAGCAATGTTGATCATCGTGAATATTATCATTTAATTCCAAATCTTTTCTTTTCTTTGTTATCACCAAAACTATAAATTTTATCCTAACACAAACTGGTTCCAGCTGGAAGTTGAAACTAGCTTGATACAAAGCAAGCGCTCAACATGCTAATTCAAGCTGAATGCTTAAGCCAGCTCGACACATGGCCGAACGATCTAGTTAACTTATATTGAGCTGCAATAGCTCAGTGCTCTTGAATACTTGTGCACAGATACAGATTGAGTAATGATTATAAATCAAGCGGAAATAACTCAAACTGTACTCTAAATTTGAAAGCTCGATTAAACAGTTTTTTGTGTTCGAGTAATATGCAGTGCATGAATATGCAAGTAACGAAATCAGTAAAGAAAGATACGCTGATTTTTTTATGGAAGTTTGGAGCTAACTCTCCTACGTCTCCCCTTCTCAGGCAACGGGAATGATCCACTAGAAGACTTTGATTACAACGACCCTCGCTGCAACTCACTCCTACGATCCGCAGGCACAAGAACTCCTAGCAACACCACTGCACACCAGCCCGCAAGCTGTGTAACTAACAACCCATCTTTTACGCCTCATAGAGAAAGGCGGCACTTCTTTAACGTCTCAGTACGAAATACTACACACACTTCTTTAACGTCTTAGTGTGAAAGACAACGCACACTTTTTTAACGTCTCAATGCGAAAGACAACTAGACTTGTTTAACGTCTCTACCCAAAGACTACAATGGATGTGGAGAGACTGCTGGAGGAGAATCTGGGCTTTGGACAAAATATAAGCGCTCCTCCTGCTCAGGACGAGAGAAAATGGCTGGGCCGAGTGCAAAACGCAGATCATGCTCAAGAGAATCGACCTCTGGTGAAGATGGAGAGGGGGAGCGATACACTGTAGACACATCGGAAGAAACCAAGTCTACTTCCTCAACACCCATCAAAGCAACTTCCTCTGTAACACCCAAATCCTTCTGACAAACTGAATCAACAAAATTATTACAGGCCAAACCTTGTGCAAATAAGCGAAGAAAATTCGCGGGAATGCGCTCCACTCCCAAGTTATGTACTGTAATCGCGTAGCATGCATCCTTCCTCACTGGTTTCAAACCACCAGACAAATTAAATGCAACAACTTCCTCACAAACTTTGGTCCAACGCCAAATCCCCATCAACCACGGGGCAGTTGCCCAATATTGGTCAGGCGCAATAAAAGAGATGAGCGGAACAAAAAGTTTTTGAATTGCTGGTCCTGGCATTTGGAGGTTGTCCAAAAATAACGATAACTTGCAACTGTTACTCCAAAATTCAGGACCCTAAACAGGTGTCCAAACTCCATCTATCAAAATCACTGGCCGAACCCAACAACTCGAGTTTGCTATGGAATAGAAGTGGGCAAGACGAACATCACCACTGTCAGTGTAGTCCATGGCGGGCAGAGAAGAGTGGGATTGCATCAATTCAATGTTTAGCTCTTGTTGCTGTGCTTTGAGTTCTTCAATAGAGTTAGAGTGAGCAACAGACAACAAGTTAGCAACTTGGACAGCCATAGCATTCCATGGTAGAGCAGATGTAAGATATCTCTGATAGGATTCCAACACTGTGCGCAGTAGCAATTCGCGATATTTTGCAAGAACATATAGTTGCCTTCGTACAGCGATTGCTAGCGTGTTGGTCTCTGCCCATGCCATCATTAACCTCTCTTTCTCTTTCAGTTCTTTCAATGAGTCCATATCGGGCATAGATTTGAGACTAAATGAGGCAAAGAAATCAACCACAGCCTGCATCAAGCAATCACGCACTTGGACCAGAACCTCAACGTCTCTATAGATCAAAGCACAAAGTTTCCTAGCTGCGTTGTCTGTAACTTGGTCATCCTCCCCCAATTTAGCTTTACCCTTTTCCCCAGGAGAAGAGAATGCACCCAGCCTTAACATGGTGACTTCAGCCGCAGTAACTGGCAACAGGTCATCGCATGTTTGTACTAAGAGATCATCAATAGGCATGTTTATCTCCTTGTCAGCCACAGAGATAGTACTGCCCCCAGTTTGTGCCCCATTATTGGTGCTACCTAATTCTGGCTCATTGTGTCTTGCAACAAAGCCGTCCAACCATCTAGTAAAGTCTTCCTCAAACAGTGCTTCATCAAAAACCTGACTTTCCTGTTCTGGCTCAGTCACCCCCAACGCCAAAGTTTCCTCTAAAACCTTCGCAATGTCAGCTTCAACCGTACTCATAACAACCACATCATCAGCCTTTTTAAAAATCTCCTCTGTTCCCACTGAATCATCATCTGACTCCCTGGATAAGACCAACTTCCTCTTGCGAGATTTTCTTTTGAGCACAAGAGGGGGTACAGTTCCTTCAACATGAGTAGGATCAACAATTTGAATTGGCTCAACATCAGTAGCCACCTGCACAATATCCAACTTTGCTTGGGAGACAGAGGGCTTGCTCTTCCCGGTGCGCCTCTTCTTTGCAATGATGGGCGCATCAGCCTCTGTAGCTGATCTCTGCTTCGATGCAGTAAATTCAGCAAACATATCCACTGGCATCTCATCAGCAGATGAGTGTTTCTTCTTCCCTTTTGGTGTTTTAGCCATTCCCGACTCTTCACTCTCCGTGCGAGCATCGATTGTATTATTGGTCACAACGCCTTTCAATAACTCTACACGCAGTCTCAAAGGACTGGCGTAGCAGGCTTTGCATCTTTAAAAGATCCCCTCGAACGCCCAATTCAACACTGTTAAGCTTGGATATCATCTCGCAATTGGAGTCATGAATACGCTGAGCAAGCGATGATTGGAGGTCTTCAAGGATCTCGGCAAGCTTAGTAGAATCAACTGAAGCAGGGGCATGAGTCGCAGCTTGAGCATGCAGAGGAACATCAATAGAGTCAAAATGCAAGGAAACATCGGTAGAAGAGGAACTGGATTCATGGTGTGGAGAGACTGCTGGAGGAGAATCTGGGCTTTGGACAAAATATAAGCGCTCCTCCTGCTCAGTACGAGAGAAAATGGCAGGGCCAAGTGCAAAACGCAGATCATGCTCAAGAGAATCGACCTCTGGTGAAGATGGAGAGGGGGAGCGATACACTGTAGACACATCGGAAGAAACCAAGTCTACTTCCTCAACACCCATCAAAGCAACTTCC
>KV020296.1:0-13806 GCA_001598015.1 Dorcoceras hygrometricum | reverse complement strand
GGAATTTCGTTCCGGCCTAGTTTTTCGAGGAGAATCCGATCGTGCTGATCTCGTCAGGACTTCTAGTGCAGTCTGATGAAGGAGCCTCGAGTCTGGTCGTGGACCGGATTGACGAATCTACCGCAATCAACCGAGAAGCGCCGGGTTCTTGAAACACCGGTTGGAGCCAGGCACAAGTGCCAGACAGGTGACCTGCTGAACACCCTATGTATGTTGATACGCAGATCTGTTTTGATTATTCGTATTGATCGCATCCCGGTAAAATTTTTGTTCTTCCGCTGCCTGCCGGGGTGCGGATCCGGACCAATCCCCAACATAAAGATCCTCATTCAGCCCTTCCAAGAATCTATTCCTCTTCACCCTCTCTCTGCCAGACATATGAGAAACATAAGCAAGGAGAGAAGAAAACTTTCGAGCATACTCCCCCACAGACATGGTTCCCTGAACTAAGTTATCAAACTCACGCTCCCGAGCATTAACATAGGACTCCAGGACGTACTCCTATTGAAAAGAAGTACAGAAACTGTCCCAAGTTATCCCCACACCAGTCGCCTCAAGAGTTCGTGAAGCACATCTCCACCAGCGCTCCGCATTCTTCCTCAGTTGGAATGTAGCCAGACTCAACCTACGCTCATCATCATAGTGTACTCGATCAAACAACCCGGTAATGTGCTGCAACTAGGACTCAGCATCGAAACTAGACTCATCTCCATTGAACGTTTGAGGATTCATCCGCTGAAACCTCGCCATAATCAGTTCCATTTCGTCTACACGGGATGCCAACACATCCACCTCATCGTCACCCTGTCTAGCGTGCCTACGAGCAGGAACACTACGCTCCATATCCTCATTCTGACCCTCAGATTCTATCGGCATCTGCCCTCTAGCTCTACCCCTACGTCTAGGAGGGATCTATGAAGACACTAAGAGGGTAAGATCACACAGCAAACATAACACATAGTCAAGCACACACAACAAGCGACACAGTGCCTAGACTCAAGTGTGATCAAAAGAATTCGAGCTTATCCCAGTTTAAGCTCTGATACCTAAAATGTCAGGCCCGGTGTACACAACAGAGATAACCACACAAATTACAACTGCGGAAGCATTTAAAGGTGGCTAAAATTTTTTTTGCTTTGGCCTGAATTAGAAAACATAATTTAAAAATACACTTATACTCAAACTATTGGTTTTACAACAATCGAGAAACCAATAAACAAGCGAATAGTAATACAAGCATCGGGCGTCTCCCTAACAATACAATACCCAAATCAGCAATAGAACATCAACAGACATTCCCCGGCGACGACTCTACTACATAATCAATACATATATATATATAACTGGGACAATCTATCCACCTCTCGGGGCACCGCCAGCTGAGTCATCTCCATGACCAGCTGAGAAAGATGGGTATCCTTAACAACACACAAACAACCAAAACAACCAGTCCCAGAGGGACATGGGTCAAACCCAGTACGGAGAGCAACATAAAACAACAGGTAGATAGAACAAGTTATAAATGCTATGCGATGCATGAGAACAGGATGATCGAAGGATCCAAGAGAACTGTACACTGCTGGAAATCAGAAGTAGAAGTGGTCACGAATGTGTGAGTGAATGGGAGTTACCAAGACGCTCGATCACACATGGTACTACACCAATACAGAAAGAACAGGGATGGCCGCAACATCAGGTGAGAGAATGGGAGCTACCCTGCCGCTCAATAACACGTAGTACCAGCACAAGCTAGAACAAATATGCCATATGATTTGTGAGAGAATGGGAGCTATCCAGCCGCTCAATCACATGCACCCTGTCAACACGGGTCAGCTCAATAGCGAAAGACAACAGATCATAGGTTCTCACAACAGGCTGCTAGCATAGGATCGCAAGGAACAGATCGTAGCAACATGTCATGCGTGTATGCATAAGAAAAACTTTGTTAGGATCGATTTAACCCTCTATCTATGTGCAATGACTAGTTATTCGATCAATAACCAGTGATAGAGGGTGTAACCAGATCGAATGACAAGATGCAGGATTCAGCCAGAAACTTGAAACCGGGTTCGCAAGGATCAAGCTGGTTTCAGCTGAAAGTTGAAACCAGCCCGATACAAGGCGAGCGCTAAACGATGCCGATCCCAGCTGGAATGCTAGAGCCAGCTCGACACTTCGACCGACGATCTGATTAAACTTAACTTGAGCTGCAATAGCTCAGTGTTCTTGAATACTTTGTGCACCGAGATACAGATTGAGTAATGTAAATAAAACATGCGGAAATAACTCAACTGCACTCTATCGTTCGAAGCCCAATTAAACAGTTTTAAACGTTCAAGAAATTATGTGATGCGTATGAATGTAAATACTGAAAACCGTAAAGAAGATACGCTGATTTGTTTTTGGAAGTTCGGAGCTCAATATCCTACATCTCCCCTTCTTCCGCCATGGGAAGGATCCACTAGAAGACTTTAATTACAACGATCCTCGCTGTAACCCACTCTCTATGACCAGCAGTCGCAAGAACTCCTAGCTTCCACCACTGCACACCAGCCCGCAAGCTGTGTGACTAACTTCACTTCTTTTACGCCTCAGTGAGAAAGGCTACAAGGACTTTTTTAACATATCTATCCAAAGACTACACACACTTCTTTAACGTCTCAGTGCGAAAACAACTAGACTTTTTTAACGTCTCTGTCCAAAGACTACAATGGAGAGTATTGAATCACATTCACTCTAATCTATTTCTCTCATCTCTCGAATATGAGTGAATGTGTGTGTGAGAGATTTATAGTGTAAGCACAATCTCTCAATGAATTAAATCTCACACACTTTGGGAAGTGCTCCTGGTTTGAGCTGATTTTCTGCTATCTCCCCAGATCAAGTTTTGTGCGTCTTCAAGTGTTTTATTTTCGTATTTGCACAACAATCTAACTATTTTTGCGCCTTCAATCTCTTTCATTGCGCCTCTTTATAAAGCCTCTGCTTGGTTATATCCGTTGGACACAAAGATGTAACCGTTCTGAAAAGTCTTCAGACGCATATGTACTTTGTGTCCTTTGGCTTTTAATGAGTTGCAGGCTTTATGTGACTTGAGCTCTGTTCATCGGCGATTCTGCAGCCTTTGATCACTTCGAGCTCTGTTTGCTTTGTACCTAATGTGGACAAGGCAATGCAAATCAGTTTGAACAACGTTAATTCAATCTTCACAAATATTTGTGTTCAAACTGCTTTGCTTTGAGCTGGTCTGCTTCTTATCCAGCTGCTCTAGACCACTGCTCTTCTCTTTGTTTTGTTCGTTGAGCTGGTTTGACCTTAACCAGCTTGCCAGCCTGTTTACCGTTCAGTTCTCCACAGAATTGGTCTTGTGCGAGCTGGTTTCTCAGCTGGTCTTCGAGCTGGTTTGCACTGAGCTTGTTACCTTGCTCGATTCCATCTCTGTACCAGCTCGCAGGCTTTAAGTTCGGCTGGGGGACCAAGTATGAGAATATGCAAGTGTGGGATCATCTTGCACATTTCCGCATAGGACCATTGCTATCCCTCCGAAACGGTCCGACTACTTCGTCGAAACCTAAGCCATTCGCCGGCCAAACATCTTTGTTTAGGCCTCCGAAATTGCGTTGGCTACGCACTCAATCACTGCTCTTGTACACTGCACTTGATCTTCTCTTGAGAAATTCTGTACTTCAACTCTGCGCTTCATTTCGGCTCTTGATTCTGCGCTTGAACTGCTCTTCATACTCTGCGCTTGATCTTCGTGCTGCTCCAACATCCAGCTGATGCACTAGCTTGATGTACCCTGCACTAATGGAAGTAAACTGCCGAACTAGTTTGGGCGTTCCCTTACTGTTCCAGCCAGATATCTTCGACCAGTCCAGCTCAGCCGTCCCTTTACTGTCCTAGTTTGGATATCTTCACGTCTACTCCAGTCTAAGCAAGCTGCGCATGTCAAGTAGAGCGTTAGTACAATAGAAGCAGATTTTGTGTGAATCAAAACTTAAATTCTGATCTGTAAAACAGATCCAACAATCTCCCCCTTTTTCATTAACACAAAATCTGGATAAACATATGCATGTATGTTTATGCTAAAATTATTTCTCCCCCTTTTTGTGGGAATCAAAAAGAGTTAGAATCCTTGTCCCCCCCTCAATATTTAAAACAAAACTCCCCCTTAACAAAACATGGGGTTAATTTATTTTCGAAATAAAACGTAATGCACAGGGAGACAGTTTGTCGAAAGCTTTGTGTATGCATGAGATTTTGAAAACAAAGTCTATGCTACTCGAAATTTCTCATACATATAGACCAGAGGAGCATCAAGAAGTATACCTCCTCCTATCCATATGCTGAGGTTTGAAAACTTAAAAATTTTGTAGCACAAATAGGCTTACGAACGGATATCAGAGCGAGAAACTGTTTAACAGCATTTTTCGAAGAAAATGCACTATTCAAGAACAACCTACTCTGATACCACTTGTTGGATCGAATCTATCGTGCCTACCTTCTATTGTTGTGCAATGACCAGTTATTCGACCGATAACCAGTACTAGAAGGTGTAACCAGACCGAATGACAAGACGCAGGGTTCAGCCAGAAGTTGAAGCCTGGTTCGCAAAGTTCAGGCTGGTTCGGCGAGAAGTTGAAACCAGCCAGACACAAGGCGAGCGCTGCGGAAATAACTCAAACTGCACTCTATCGTTCGAAGCCCAATTAAACAGTTTTAAACGCTCAAGCAAATATGTGATGAGTATGAATGTAAATACTGAAAATAGTGAAGAAGAAACGCTGATTTGTTTCTGGAAGTTCGGAGCTCAATCTCCTACATCTCCCCTTCTTCCGCCACGGGAAGGATCCACTAGAAGACTTTGATTACAACGACCTTTGCTGTAACCCACTCTCTAAGACCAGAAGCAGCAAGAACTCCTAGCTTCTACCACTGCACACCGGCCCGCAAGCTGTGTGACTAACTTCACTTCTTTTACGCCTCAGTGAGAAAAGGCTACAAGGACTTGTTTAACGTCTCTGTCCAAAGACTACACACACTCTTTAACGTCTCAGTGCGAAAAACAACTAGACTTGTTTAACGTCTCTGTCCAAAGACTACAATGGAGAGTATTGAATCACATTCACTCTAATCTGTTTCTCTCATTTCTCGAATATGAGTGAATATGTGTGTGTGAGATTTATAGTGTAAGCACAATCTCTCAATGAATTAAATCTCACACACTTTGGGAAGTGCTCCTGGTTTGAGCTGATTTTCTGCTATCTCCCCAGATCAAGTGTTGTGCGTCTTCAAGTGTTTTTCTTTTCGGATTTGCACAACAATCTCACTATTTTGTGCCTTCAATCTGTTTCATTGCGCCTCTTTATAAAGCCTCTGCTTGGTTATATCCGTTGGACACAAAGATGTAACCGTTTTGAAAAGTCTTGTGACGCATATGTACTTTGTGTCCTTTGGATTTTAATGCGTTGCAGGCTTCATGTGACTTGAGCTCTGTTCATCGGCGATTCTGCAGCCTTTGATCACTTCGAGCTCTGTTTGCTTTGTACCTGATGTGGACAAGGCAATGCAAATCAGTTTGAACAACGTTAATTCAATCTTCACAAATATTTGTGTTCAAACTGCTTTGCTTTGAGCTGGTCTGCTTCTTATCCAGCTACTCTAGACCACTGCTCTTCTCTCTGTTTTGTTCGTTGAGCTGGTTTGACCTTAACTAGATTGCCAGCCTGTTTACCGTTCAGTTCTCCACAGAACTGGTCTTGTGCGAGCTGCTTTCTCAGCTGGTTTCCTTCCCAGCTGGTCTTCGAGCTGGTTTGCACTGACCTTGTTACCCAGCTCGATTCCATCTTTGTACCAGCTCGCAGGCTTTAAGTTCGGCTGGGGGACCAAGTATGAGAATATGCAAGTGTGGGATCATCTTGCACATTTCCTTCTTGCACATTTCCTCATAGGACCATTGCTATCCCTCCGAAACGGTCCGACTACTTCGTCGAAACCTAAGCCATTTTCCGGCCAAACATCTTCGTTTAGGCCGCCGAAATTGCGTTGGCTACGCACTCAATCACTGGTATTGTACACTGCACTTGATCTGTGCTTGAGCTATTCTGTACTTCAATTCTGCGCTTCATTTCTGCTCTTGATTTTGCGCTTGAACTGCTCTTCATACTCTGCGCTTGATCTTCGTGCTGCTCCAAAATCCAGCTGATGCACCAGCTTGATGTACCCTGCACTTATGGAAGTAAACTGCCGAACCAGTTTGGGCATCCCCTTACTGTTCCAGCCAGATATCTTCGACCAGTCCAGCTCAGGCGTACCTTTACTGTCCTAGCTTGGATATCTTCACGTCTACTTCAGTCTAAGAAAGCTGCGCATGTCAAGTAGAGCGTTAGTACAATAGAAGCAGATTTTGTGTGAATCAAAACTTAGATTCTGATCTGTAAAACAGATCCAACAATCTCCCCCTTTTTGATTAACACAAAATCTGGATAAACATATGCATGTATGTTTATGCTAAAAATATTTCTCCCCCTTTTTGTGGAAATCAAAAAGAGTTAGAAGCCTTGTCTCCCCTCAATATTTAAAACAAAACTCCCCCTTAACAAGACATGGGGTAAATTTATTTTTCGAAACAAAACGTAATGCACAGGGAGACAGTTTGTCGAAAGCTTTGTGTATGCATGAGATTTTGAAAACAAAGTCTATGCTACTCAAAATTTCTCATACATATAGACCAGAGGAGCATCAGGAAGTATAACTCCCCCTATCCATATGCTGAGGTTGGAAAACATAAAAATTTTGTAGCACAGAAAGGCTTATGAACGGATATCAGAGCATAAACTGTTTAACAACATTTTTCGAATAAAATGCACTATTCAAGAACAACCCGCTCTGATACCACTTGTTAGGATCGATTTAACCCTCTATCTATGTGCAATGAATAGTTATTCGACCAATAACCAGTGCTAGATGGTGTAACCAGATCGAATTACAAGACGCAAGATTCAGCTAGAATTGAAATCGGGTTCGCAAGGATCAAGCTGATTTCAGCTGAAAGTTGAAACCAGCCCGATACAATGCGAGCGCTAAACATTCCGATCCCAGCTGGAATGCTAGAGCCAGCTCGACACTTCTGCCGAACGATCAGATTAACTTAACTTGAGCTGCATTAGCTCAGTGTTCTTGAATATTTTGTGCACCGAGATAAGATTGAGTAATGTAAATAAAACATGTTTAAATAACTCAAAATTCACTCTATCGTTCGAAGACCAATTAAACAGTTTTAAACGCTCAAACAAAAATGTGATGCGTATGAATGTAAATACTGAAAATAGTGAAGAAGATACGCTGATTTGTTTCTGGAAGTTCGGAGCTCAATCTCCTACATCTCCCCTTCTTCCGCCACGGGAAGGATCCCCTAGAAGACTTTGATTACAACGACCTTTGCTGTAACCCACTCTCTAAGACTAGCAGCCGCAAGAACTCCTAGTTTCTACCACTGCACACCAGCCAGCAAGCTGTGTGACTAACTTCACTTCTTTTACGCCTCAGTGAGAAAAGGCTACAAGGACTTGTTTAACGTCTCTGTCCAAAGACTACACACACTTCTTTAACGTCTACGTCTCAGTGCGAAAAACAACTAGACTTGTTTAACGTCTCTGTCCAAAGACTACAATGGAGAGTATTGAATCACATTCACTCTAATCTGTTTCGCTCATCTCTCAATATGAGTGAATGTGTGTGTGTGAGATTTATAGTGTAAGCACAATCTCTCAATGAATTAAATCTCACACACTCTGGGAAGTGCTCCTGGTTTGAGCTGATTTTCTACTATCTCCCCAGATCAAGTGTTGTGCGTCTTCAAGTGTTTTCTTTTTGGATTTGCACAACAATCTCACTATTTTTGCGCCTTCAATCTGTTTCATTGTGCCTCTTTATAAAGCCTCTGCTTGGTTATATCCGTTGGACACAAAGATGTAACCGTTTTGAAAAGTCTTCAAACGCATATGTACTTTGTGTCCTTTGGCTTTTAATGCGTTGCAGGCTTTATGTGACTTGAGGTCTGTTCATCGGCGCTTCTGTAGCCTTTGATCACTTCGAGCTCAGTTTGCTTTGTACCTGATGTGGACAAGGCAATGCAAATCAGTTTGAACAACGTTAATTCAATCTTCACAAATATTTGTGTTCAAAATGCTTTGCTTTGAGCTGGTCTGCTTCTTATCCAGCTTCTCTAGACCACTGCTCTTCTCTCTGTTTTGTTCGTTGAGCTGGTTTGACCTTAACCAGCTTTCCAGCCTGTTTACCGTTCAGTTCTCACAGAACTGGTCTTGTGCGAGCTGGTTTCTCAGCTGGTTTCCTTCCCAGCTGGTCTTCGAGCTGGTTTGTACTGAGCTTGTTACCCAGCTCGATTCCATCTCTGTACCAGCTCGCAGGCTTTAAGTTCGGCTGGGGGATCAAGTATGAGAATATGCAAGTGTGGAATCATCTTGCACATTTCCGCATAGGACCATTGCTATCCCTCCGAAACATATGCAAGTGTGGAATCATCTTGCACATTTCCGCATAGGACCATTGCTATCCCTCCGAAACGGTCCGACTACTTCGTAGAACCTAAGCCATTCGCCGGCCAAACATCTTCGTTTAGGCCTCCGAAATTGCGTTGGCTACGCACTCAATCACTGCTCTTGTACACTGCATTTGATCTGCGCTTGAGTTATTCTGTACTTCAACTCTGCGCTTCATTTCTGCTTTTGATTCTGCGCTTGAACTGCTCTTCGTACTCTGCGCTTGATCTTCGTGCTGCTCCAACATCCAGCTGATGCAGCAGCTTGATGTACCCTGCACTTATGGAAGTAAACTGCCAAACCAATTTGGGCGTCACCTTACTGTTCCAGCCAGATATCTTCGACCATTCCAGCTCAGGCGTCCCTTTACTGTCCTATCTTGGATATCTTCACGTCTACTCCAGTCTAAGCAAGCTGCGCATGTCAAGTAGAGCGTTAGTACAATAGAAGCAGATTTTGTGCGAATCAAAACTTAGATTCTGATCTGTAAAACAAATCCAACAAACTTGCAAGATAATACGTAACAAATCAGAGGCAAGCAATAGCATAAAACCACCAGCATACACACTCCTCAACATAACAGCACATGCTCATTTATACACAAGTCTATCTCAAAGCTGTAAATATAAGCTCACATCCGTACCTTAGCTTCTGTGCTACAATTACCACAACAGGGGTCCTGAGTAACTCAGATCTAAAACCTGATTAGCCAACAACGATAACTCAGGGATATTAAGCACATAACTACAAACTGGGAGCCACCAGGTCAACCCAGCTCTATCCTACCATTAGAAAACGATAACTGGCTCTAAACGAAGTATGAGGTAGGATCTAACCCTTACTCGAGATTACTACCTGAACGAAAGAACCAATCATGCGAACTGATAACGCACAGTAGCTTCCTTGAGTTCTTCTTCTAGCTCACCAAAGTCTCCAAAAGAGGTAGCAATGGAAGTGTCTTGGCAAGGGGAACTCAACGCTACCAATCTTGCTCCAATCGGAGTTTTCTATCATCGGCAATCGAAAGAAATAGACTACGGTGAACAGTAAGGGTTTGCTACAGCAGATGAATGTTATCGGGAGATATATTTCTAAGTGTTGGAGAACAATGGCGTACGTCTAGTCAAAGTCCTCTATTTATATACTCAAATCTGTTGAAATCTGGTGAACAGTAGCCACCGACAATTCAGGGCTCAAAGCTGATACCAACTCAGATCTGAGTACTGATCCAGATCTGAACTCTACGTTATACCAGATTTGAACTCCTCCAAACGACGTCGCACAGAAGTCCACTCTCCCAGCTGGCATATACAATACCTCGCATACAACGACCAGCTCACAACCAAATCTATTTCTCTAAAAGGCGTCGCACCATAATCCAGCTAGCTCATACACGGGTATCGCTAAACGACATCGCATTACAACCCAGATCTGGACGACCAGCTCACACTCATCCAGATCTCACCTCAGCCGGTATCCACGAACCACATCGGTTCACACAGTACTACCAGATTTCACCCTCAAATCTGATTTATTCCAAAACGACGTCGCTCCGTTACAACTGAGGATTTTTTTGTGACGACCATTCTTAAATGCTAACCAATCAGATTTGACCCTTATACGAACCAGACCAGAGATATTTCACTCACAAACCAACCAGCTCTACTTCTTCGAGTCTATGCCAACCCCGATTAAAATCCAAATTAATGATTACGATACAGATCTCACAGCTCGACGGCCTGAGAAAGCCAAGGCCATCGTTTGGCTACACGACCCAAGCGGCACTCGGTGCCATCTTTGCATGGCTCGTGCGTGCGCAACAGCCCTTGGTTCGAACAAAGGTGTGGTCAGGTGGAACCGGTTGGACCTGGGGGTGGTCTAGCCGGTGGAGCTCTGGCCATGGGCGGCCGGAGCTGGGCGACCGAAGGGAGGAAGTAGCGACTGGTCGCTAGGCGTGGCGGTGCTAGTTAGGGTTTGCATGAGTGGACCGGTTCGGCTGGACTGGTTTGGTGGGTTCGGTTGGATCGGGCGGTTCAGCAGAGGGTCGAGTCAAATACTTTAAGTTTGGTCCGAGTGATTTTATTCCTGGACCGGATCTATTTTAAAGTTTTAAACCATATTTTTTAAAATATTAGGTCAAAAATTTAAAGTCAAATTTTTTAGGTCAAACTTTTAATTGTTTTATGAACCTAATATTTTGTATCAAATTTTAAAGTCCAATTTTTGGTTAATGGGACTTGGTCAAATTTTTAATGCTTGATTTTAAAGTGAAGGGTTGAGTATTTTATAAATTCTTAAAGTTAATTTTAAAGTTTAATGGGTCAAGTCATGTTTAGAACTACGTTTTATTTTAGGTTTAGTCTAGGCTTTTGAGCTTAGAATTAGTTGGTCGGGCACTTGAACCAGTCTTTGATCGAAGGAGAAAATATAGAAGCCCATGAATATATATTTAATTATATATGTATTATTTTACGTATATGATGATGCATTTATTTAAAGAAAATTAAATATATATTGATGGGTTTAACCTTTTAAATTGCAAGTTTTATGACGTACACGCATCATGAAAGTTTTTTGAAATGTAAAGGCATGAAAGAAAAGAAAAATATTTTTGAGGGATTGAAATGATTTGTGGCAAGTTTACGATGAGTGGAATTGGGATACCGGGTCCGATGAACCTCTGTTCATGTTATTACGAGCTTATGGATCCATGTGTTCACGGCATGGTGAAGTGGTAGCATAGTGGTGTGAGGGATCCCGAGGTAAGGTCGGGTGAACCGCATCGCCACGTATGTTGGTTCTTATGATTGACCAATCGATTATGGTATGTCTCACACTTCATTGATACGACTCACAGCACTTTTACGTTACATTATGTTCATTCTTCAGTATGTTATGATATATAATCATGTGCAATTATGCAAAATTTCAACGCATGTTTTACGATCATTCACGCATGCATGTTTCAAATGTATTAGACGATACGTGTGCTTGCATGTGGTTTTATTATTATGTACTTGTTAGTATCAGATAGAGCATGCTGGGCCTTTAGGCTCACTAGGTGAGACTGCTGATGACTTTGTTCTCACTGGATGACCCCCTGAGAAGTTTCTCATGGTACGTGCGAGTTTTGGTGATGCCGTTTGACTGACGAATGCCCCAGCGATCTTCATGGACTTGAGGAATCGGGTTTTCATGCAGTATTTAGACCAGTTCATAATAGTATTCATCTACGACATCTTGGTATACTCGAGGAGCTTAGAGGAGCATAGACAGCATTTGAAGACTGCATTGCAGACTTTGAGAGAGCACAGATTGAATGCCAACAGCAAGTGCGAATTTTGGCTCGAGCAAGTGGCGTTTTTGGGGCATATCTTTCCTAGAGATGGGATTTCTGTCGATCCATAGAAGGTGGAGGCAGTTCAGAACTAGGGGATTCCAAAGAATGCAGCGGAGATTCGTAGTTTCTTGGGTTTAGCAGGATACTATCGCAAGTTCATCAAGGACTTCTCTTAGATTTCAGTGCCCTTGACATCCATGACCAATAAGAATGTCAAATATCTGTGGAGTCCCAAGTGTCAGAGGAGCTTCGATCAGCTGAAGGAGGCTCTCACTTCAGCCCCAGTGTTTGCGATGCCAGTTGATCATGAGGAGTTTTTGGTGTATACAGATGATTCCCTGAGAGGTTTAGGCTCAGTTCTGCTGCAGGGGGCAAGGTTATTGCGTATGCGTCGAAATAGCTAAAGAGTTATGAGCAGAATTATCCGATGCATGATCTGGAGCTTGCAGCAGTAGTGTTTGCACTGAAGATTTGGAAAAACTATTTGTACGGTGAGAAGTGTCAGATTTTCACCGACCATAAGAGCCTCAAGTACTTCTTCACACAGAAGGAGCTGAACATGAGGCAACGCAGATGGCTGGAGTTGGTGAAGATTATGATTGTGACATTAGCTACCATCCGGGTAAAGCTAATGTGGTGGCAGACGCTTTGATCCGTAAGACTTCAGCGGTGGCATGCTTGTCAGTCGAGAGGTCACTAAAGGTTGAGATACAGAGATTTGGGTTGGACTGGAGTTCTATTCAGGAGGCTGTACATCGAGTTTGGAAGCGCTTACAGTACAGCCGTGTTGGAGTGCAATAATTGCCCCTGGTAGGTAGAGCGATCGAACCGTGGCGCTTGAGTTGCTATATGGTTTAAAAGATTGGAGTTGCACCGTAACCACAAGCTATAGCTTTTGGTAAAGCGGCAGGCGCTCGATCCTACAAGCCGACTCTTCGAGATCGGATTAGAGACGAGCAGGCCACTGACGAGAAGTTACAACAGTGGAGACAGCGAGACGAGGCCAGAGGACGAGGTCTGTATACAGTGGAGGATGGGATCACGTGTTGCAGAGGTCGCATGTGGGTGCCGAGTACTGGACAACTGAGAGCTGAGATTTTAGCAGAGGCGCATGCATCAACGTACTCCATCCACCCAGAGAGTACGAAGATGTTCAGAGATTTACAGACGCTGTATTGGTGGCTGGGTATGAAGAAGGATATTGGGCGATTCGTCTCCGAGTGTTTGACCTGTCAGCAGGTCAAGACAGAGCATCAGTGACCGGCAGGGTTACAGCCACTCCCTATTACTAAGTGGAAGTGGGAGAACATTACGATGGACTTTGTGGTTGGGTTACCCAGGAGTCCCAGAGGTTACATAGCAATATGGGTGATTGTGGATCGACTCACCAAGTCCACGCATTTCCTACCGGTGAAGACAGCTTTCACCTTGACTCAGTACATAGAGCTTTACATCAGGGAGATTGTCAGGTTGCATGGCATACAAGTCTCTATTGTGTAAGATCGGGACATCAGGTTTACATCTGCGTTTTGGAGGAGCTTACATGCCGCTCTGGGGACTAGGTTGTCATTTAGCAAAGCTTTTCACCCACAGACAGATGGCCAGTCGGCATTCAGATTCTGTAGGATTTGCTGAGAGCTTGTGTGACAGATTTCTAGGATATGTGGGATTAGACTGCCTCTGGTAGAGTTCAATTACCATAACAGCTTTCAGGCATCGATTGGGATAGCTCCATATGAGGCTCTATACGAGAGGAGATGCAGGTCTCCCGTGCACTAGGACGAAGTTGGAGAGAGAGTTTTGACTGGTCCGGAGCTGGTGCAGCAGACATTGTGATGAGGATACGAGATCGAATGAGGACAGCCCAGAGTCTCAGATAGTATGCGGATCGTAGATGACGAGACC
>KV020295.1:0-13842 GCA_001598015.1 Dorcoceras hygrometricum | reverse complement strand
TTTCACTCGATCTGAAAGCCACAAACAGCTCTTGTCTAAACTATGCATTACCATCAGCTTACGTCTAAGATGATTTCACCAACCAGCGCATCACAACAACCATGATCTGACACTCAGCTCAGGGCACAAAGTACATCCCAAGATGAATCCAACTCACGTTTTCAAACCCAAATCAGCTGACACTCATAGAGCGTCTACCAGAACTGCTCGCTTCTACGATGTACCCCCAAATCAGCTCGTGATAGAGAAACCATCTTAGCTCTAAATATAGCGGTTCGGCTCCCAAATGTTCCACTCAGATCAGCTCACGCCTGCTCCGATCCATAGTAAACCCAATTAATCCACTTACTTAATCCATATTAATCTTCCAGACCTCACAGTTAAGGTGGCTTCTACTGCCAAACAATATCAAGGGGTATGTTGTGCAGCTCAGCATGCTACATGAAAGGTTACTGAGTGTTGACCTTGGGGAGTCAATAGTATTGCATCCTCATAAGCTGTTGAATCCAATTCTGCTCACACCTACAGGATGAAGAACGTCACCACTGTCTTGGAGTTTGTTGAAGGTAAGAGACAGATTGGTGGGGGAGAGAATAAATTAGTTGAAGAGAGAATGAAGGCTGCTAAGGATGCTAAAGTTGCAGAGCTGAAGCAGAAAAGAAAGGAGTAAAATAAGAGAGACTGTAACGCCCAGAAATCTGAGTTAGCCATATAGATCTACTGATTTACTTTTTAAAGGGGTAAAATGGATCTTACTTGTCGTCATTATTGTTAAAAATGCCCGTGCTTATATTTTTAAAATAATAAAGCAGGATTGTTTTTTTTAAAAAGGATCAGGGAAAATACCCTCATCTCAGCACGAATGCTTCGTATAAATGTAAGTCAAAATTTTTCATTCTTTCCTTGAATCAGAACGGATCGTGAAGGAATCCAGTTCGGACATCATGCCCTTACATAAAAATCAAATACTAAAGTGTTTAAAACTCAAAAAAGAACTTTGAGACTTGTCAATTGGTTGCATTCTAAATCAGTGCAAAAAACGTTGGTCCTTAGATAAGCACAGCCCCTCATCGTCCCAGTTCGCATCAGTCATCCCCACCTAAATCTCCTCACCTGCATCCATGAAAACTATTGAGCCAAAGGCCCAAACAAGTAAAACCCAATAATAACAAGACTTTAAAGTAACAACACAAGTAAGAGTAAAAAAGGATAAACAAATCACTTAAAATTTCTGAGACCGACCAGAGAATATTTCTTTTAAACATTCCTCTTTTCTTTTCTATTTATGAGTGTTGCTCGTAAGCTCTCCTTAGGTTATAGTCGCTTGATCAAGCTCATCTGGAACCAGGCCTGGTGAGATTTCGCCCATTATCATTCATGTTGGTGGGGCACTGTCAGGCCTCGTGCACAACACAGAGTTAAATCACGTAAAACATAGCGGAAACACTTTCAAAAGTGACTAAAATTTTTCGTTTTTGGCCTGACGAAGAAAACATAATTTTAAAATACCACGATACCTCAAAATATCCCAGTTGATAAAAATACACAACGCTAAAAGACATAATGCAACAGTACAGCATTAAACAAGTATCAGTCAACTAATACAACAACTGAATGCACAAAGCACAGGACACTCCCTGGCTAATAGAACTGATACATATATGCTATACGCTAACTGGGGCACTCTACACACCACCTGGGGCACCTCCAGCTGGATCAACACCAATACCAGCGGAAAAACCTGGGAGAACAGAACAACAAGCAAACAAACAAAACAACCAGCCCCAGAGGGACATGGGGTCAAATCCCAGTACGAAGAGCAACATAAAACAGCAATCAGATACAGCATGCAATGAATAATGTCGTGTACATGCATGATCGGTGAAAGGAACATCGATAACAATCGAAAAGGCCAAACGAACAGGCAACAACAACTGTGACACATCACCGATTCTCGGAAGCTACCCGATCGCACCCAGTGGAAAACTAGAGTGGCTCATCGCCGCATCTGCGCGGGAGCTACCCGCCAGGTCGCACGGAATTGCAAGTGGACCAACCACCCGCCAATCTCTATCCAGGTCACTCAACTGAGGATTGGGAACAACTCAACCAAATCCTCCAGCTGCACTCAATCATGGTTATGCAACACAGCACCGCACCACGAGAGAAGAGCTCCAAACCGAACATATAAAAAGCACGGCTGCCAAAGGAATCGAGGGCCCAATATGCTATGCAGATGCATTACAATGCTCAACATGAAATCTATGCTTGCAATGCCAATAAATACATACCAAACCATACTATAATACGCATATATGGACGCACAACAAGTAAACAACCATGCAGGATACAACAAGCTTAAGCTACAGCAAGTATAAGCACGACAAATCAGTCAATAGACATACAGAATACACACAGCTCTTCAACACAACACCAGGCGTAACTGTACAGTACACACATAATAAATTCCAATGCCTATCTCAAAGCTGAATTACAAGCTCAATTCGTACCTTTCAAGGCAGCTACCTCAAACAGATTCCACCAAGAAACGATACCAACAGATGGCTCAACTAAGATACCTCACGAGCTCCTAAAAAATTTCACGAATCTGCCCGGAAGTTCAAATCTGTTAAGGCACCTTAATCCTGTGCAACAATTACTACAACAAAGGTCCCGAGAAATCTGGATTGCAACCTGTCGAAGCACACAGGGCATAAATCACAGGGACGCTAATACACAGAAAGCACGACTGGGAGTTACCCACTCAACCAGCTATCATCCTATACAACAATTCAACAGGAAGCTCAATTCTAGGCTAGGAACAAAATCTCAATACCAAATCGAAAGGCTACCTGAACGCACAAACACACGGCCGAAAGACAGTAGCCTCGCGTTCCACAACCAGACAACGACAGCCTCCAAGAGGGCTACCAATCTAAAGAGCTTCAAGAGAGGAGTCCAACGCTACCTCGAACGTGAAAAACAATGGCCGAAAACGATGGGAATGACTGGATAAAATCAACGGTGAACAGTACTAGGGTTCGAAGAACAGAGGTCGACAATTGGGAGAATATTTGGCTAAGTATGAGATCTGGTGCTTGAAATTGAAGACCAAGTCTTCCTTAAATACACGCATAAAAACTGGTTAAGAAGTCCACCGACAAAACCAGCAGTTGCGCTAATGAAATCTCAACCAGCAGTCGCAACAACCAACAGCTGCTGAATCCCATAACTAATAAATCTCAACAACACAAAACGACATCGCAAGGTGACACGTCACTCGCTACTTGCGACTGGTCCTCAAACCCAAATGCTGGACAACCCAACGACTGGATGCTCCACAACCAAAAGCTGGTACCAGTCGTTGCATCAAAACGCTAAATAAATCAGCGGCTGGATACAAACACGCTACCAGACTTCACAAAAACACAATGCATCCAGATTTCATAAAAACGACGGCGTAACAAAATCTCGCGCTACCACTTAAACGTTGCGACTGGATTTCACCACCGACCAGCTTCCACAAAAATACCATCTTTCACCACAAAATACCAAAAATACGAAAACTTCCAGAATTGCTTTAAATGTGAAATCTGACCCGAAAATACCAACCAAATTAATATTCTCAATTTCAGGTCTCACATTTCTCCCCACCTTAAAAGATTTTGTCCTCGAAATCAAACAACAACTCTGGAATAGAATAAAAACCTCGCCAACACTGGAAAGTTAAGTTACACACAGAACAATCAAAAGCACTCCACTCTCAACTCAAAGGCTACTAACCGAGAGTTCAAGATACAGGAAACATCACAACCCGCAATCAACTGTTGAGAAATAGCAACGAGTAATTAGCTACAAAAATCTGACTCAACACTTGTAGCATATGCGACGAGTTTGGTTCACTTCCTCAATATAAACACGCCGTGCAAAGAAAAGGATTCATGAAGGCACTGCCAGCTTAAAAACAAAACAAATCTTGCTACGATCTCCAAAAGATCAAACATAACGAGGAGCTCATTTCCACTACTCTGCTATGCCGACAACAATTGAAAATCAAAGGCCAAGTCACAACGCGCACTGAATAGAAGGGTTCGACAAAAAGAACAACTAGTTACCACCGGGTAGGGATGAAACTTGAGTCTGAAGGAAGCAAACACAAGAATGAAAGACCATTCCAAAGAGGATGAGGGCACACTCCACTCATCGTAGTTCTGTCTCTCAATATTCCTTCCTCTTACATGTCCATTCCCTCTGCAACTAAGATTCTCACTGGCCAAACAATCTGATTTAGGGTCCAGTCCTGCTCATCCCATCAGTATTCAACACAAAAGAGGATCTGATTCGCAATTCTCTTGGTTTGGACACATAAAACACTCCACGTGTCTATAACAACACAGCCGGTAATCACAAATTGCTCACCAAAGATCCAACTTGATCCCAAAACACTCAAACAAACTGATGAATCTACGAGCTAACCTACCCTTCAATTTCAAATTCAACGTAAACCAAGAAGTATAGACTCACAAGAAGCACCTGGTTCACAACGGAGGTTCAAAATTCCACGCTTAAAAGCGAAATCTGGTCAAAAGGTCACGCTCACCCTTTGCTCTCGATGAAACCAGATCTCTTAGGTCATCCACCTACTGCTCAACCTCCGCTAAAAACCACTAACTTCTTCACTTTCTTCTAGTCGCTATGAAAAATTTGTACTTCCCACCGTACAAAATCTCAATGAAGGTTATACCAAACCTCACTTGGCAACGAATTCCACACGCAAACTCTACCAATTCTTGGGATGGTCTCTCGGATTAAGCAGCTGATCTGGGAAAAATGATAAACTCGCAGTCTCTCAAGACCCAAAAACATCCACAGACTTTTCCAACTTCGGAGCAAAAAGCTTAGAGTACTTACCAGCCACTACAGACACCAGAAAACTAGGCAATCTTGCTAATGTATCACCACCATATCCACTTGCCAGTTCCCTAGAATAAGCCTTAGCACAAGGACAAAATGGGCTGATATAGACAATCCAACAATCATACTTTTACTACCCGCGCTAAACTGACACTCAGAACCAACAAGGAAGCTCTACAAAAACTACCAAATGCTCGAAGGCATCTTATATACTCAATGCTACTAGCACTGCTGGATGACCCTTCCAACAAATCATCAGTAACGAGCTTCTCTCGCGCAGGCAGACGTTAAACTCACATCTGAAATATTTAACCAACTCTATCCAATAGCGCTAACTCACAGACAAACTGAACTGAGTGAAGACAGAAACCGCTAATCGCTCTCCACCTTAAAAGATGTACGTCAAATCTCCAAAGGAAACACAACGGCCTCCAACGCCAGATGTAGCCACGGTGCAGGTACGAGAATATGAGAATCACCCACTCATCTATACACCACACCCGATTAACAGATGCATCAAAGCTGCTCTACCTGCCGTTGCCCAACCCATGAACTGTGGTAGTTGACCACTCGGCGCACGGTGGCTAACAAATCCCAGCAGGGAGATGACAGTGTGGTGTCGCCGCTCGCCCTCGCATCCTGGTAAGGAACAAACAGCAACAACCAAGCACGGCTACAACAGTTAAATCGAACAAGATATGACAAGACGCAGTTATACAAATCAAAGTTCAACAGCTGGATACATACAACTCGTAAAACAACTCAACAGCTGGGAACACAAACATCAGAAATAAAATGGAATTCAAAATACCGCAATTCTGTTGTCTGGGCAAAAAGGAATCAAAGAGGATACGCACAGTAATAAAGATTACAAGGAAATCGGAGAAACTCAACTGAAACACATGAGGGAAGAAACCCTCGAACAAAGGAGATCACCAATCCCAATCTGTAGTTCGGACATTGCATCACAAACAAGTAACAGTTATCCTCTCGACAAAGGGAATCTAAACACTCCCAAAACACACAACTTCTTTACCAGAACTTGCATACAACTTGTTAAGCTAACTCAGCACCACTCACGGAA
Source organism: Dorcoceras hygrometricum (assembly GCA_001598015.1). NCBI lineage: Eukaryota > Viridiplantae > Streptophyta > Magnoliopsida > Lamiales > Gesneriaceae > Dorcoceras > Dorcoceras hygrometricum. The sequence continues at coordinate 7,844 of KV020295.1, read as the reverse complement.
CGACAACTTCTCTACCGGAAGGGGAACAAGGACACGGCATCAGACAAACAAGATGGGGCGGAAACAACCCTCTCGCACCACCAAAATAATTAAATACAATCACAACTAGAGCGATCCTCATGCGTCAAACTAAACTCACACAGAGTTAACAAGTAAAATACAACTACCTGTACACCCTCCTCTGGTCAAAACATCATCTCGCTCCTCGGCTCTCGCATACACCTGAGTTGGCTGAAGTCCTGATCGCTGGGACTGAAAAGAACGATACGGTCGCCTCGAAGAACTCCTAATCAAAGCCTGTTGTCCCAAAGTAGGACACACTCTAGCAAAGTGCCCAACCTGACCACAATTGTTGCAAGCGCCTCGCACACCAACGCATTGAGAAGGTTTATGCTTACCCCCACGCTGGCCACAGAAAGCCGTAGTCGACCTTGCTCCACTAGAACCACTAGAACTCGAAGAACTTGAACTGGATCTCTTAAATTGCCTTCCTATAGGTCTAAAACTCTGACGACTCAAAGACTGCGATGCCACAGAAGGCTGGGATGACGACGTTCCAGATGGCACAGGATCTACGCTTTGTCCTGTTGACTGCTGAACTCGAGTCTCCCCAACTACAAGGCTTTCCATCAAGTCAACCGCTCTGTTGACAGCACTAGCAAGAGAGTGAAAGGCTGATGACTGACTCTCACTATATTCCAAAAGAACACTCGGTTGAGGGGCATCGTCTCTATCAGCACTAACCAGAGTCCTCGAATCGACCACCGCTTGCCTACTAGCTCTACCTCTTCTCCTAGACGCCATCTCTACAAGACACTCAAAGGTAAGCACACAAGCAAGTAATTCAAGTAGTCAAGCACATATCAAAGAACCACTACTGTGCCTAGACTCACATGTGATAAAAAAAAATCGAGCTTATCCCAGTTTAAGCTCTGATACCAAAAACCAGAGTCCTCGAATCGACCACCGCTTGCCTACTAGCTCTACCTCTTCTCCTAGACGCCATCTCTACAAGACACTCAAAGGTAAGCACACAAGCAAGTAATTCAAGTAGTCAAGCACATATCAAAGAACCACTACTGTGCCTAGACTCACATGTGATAAAAAAAAATCGAGCTTATCCCAGTTTAAGCTCTGATACCAAAAATGTCAGGCCTCGTGCACAACACAGAGTTAAATCACGTAAAACATAGCGAAAACACTTTAAAAAGTGACTAAAATTTTTCGGTTTTGGCCTGACGAAGAAAACATAATTTTAAAATACCACGATACCTCAAAATATCCCAGTTGATAAAAATACACAACGCTAAAAGCCATAATACAATAGTACATCATTAAACAAGTATCAGTCAACTAATACAACAACTGAATACACAAAGCACAGGACACTCCCTGGCTAATAGAACTGATACATATATGTTATACGCTAACTGGGACACTCTAAACACCACCTGGGGCACCTCCAGCTGGATCAACACCAAGACCAGCGGAAAAACCTGGGAGACCTGAACAACAAGCAAACAAACAAAACAACCAGCCCCAGAGGGACATGGGGTCAAACCCCAGTACGAAGAGCAACATAAAACAGCAATCAGATACAGCATGCAATGAATCATGTCGTGTACATGCATGATCGGTACAAGGAACATCAATAGCAATCGAAAGGCCAAACGAACAGGCAACAACAACTGTGACACATCACCGATTCTCGGAAGCTACCCGATCGCACCCAGTGGAAAACTAGAGTGGCTCATCGCCGCATCTGCGCGGGAGCCACCCGCCAGGTCGCACGGATTGCAAGTGGACCAACCACCCGCCAACCTCTATCCAGGTCACTTAAACTGAGGATTGGGAACAACTCAACCACATCCTCCAGCTGCACTCAATCGTGGTTATGCAACACAGCACCGCACCACGAGAGAAGAGCTCCAAACCGAGCAACATATAAAAAGCACGGCTGCCAAAGGAATCGAGGGCCCAATATGCTATGCAGATGCATTACAATGCTCAACATGAAATGTATGCTTGCAATGCCAATAATTACATACCACAGCATACTGTAATACGCATATATGACCGCACAACAAGTAAACAACCATGCAGGATACAACCAGCTTAAGCTACAGCAAGTATAAGCACGACAAATCAGTCAATAGACATACAAAATACACACAGATCTGCCTCAAGACAACACCAGGCGTAACTGTACAGTACACACATAATACATTCCCATGCCCATCTCAAAGCTGAATTACAAGCTCAATTCTTACCTTTCAAGGCAACTACCTCAAACAGATTCCACCAAGAAACGATACCAACGGCCGGCTCAACTAAGATACCTCACGGGCTCCTACAAAATTTCACGAATCTGCTCGGAAGTTCGAATCTGTTAAGGCACCTTAATCTTGTGCAACAATTACTAAAACAAAGGTCCCGAGAAATCTGGATTGCAACCTGTCGAAGCACACAGGGCATAAATCACAGGGACGCTAATACACAGAGCACGACTGGGAGTTACCCACTCAACCAGCTATCATCCTATACAACAATTCAACAGGAAGCTCAATTCTAGGCTAGGAACAAAATCTCAATACCAAATCGAAAGGCTACCTGAACGCACAAACACACGGCCGAAAGACAGTAGCCTCGCGTTCCACAACCAGACAACGACAGCCTCCAAGAGGGCTACCAATCGAAAGAGCTTCAAGAGAGGAGTCCAACGTTACCTCGAACGTGAAAAACGATGGTCGGAAACGACGGGAATCACCGGATAAAATCAACGGTGAACAGTACTAGGGTTCGAAGAACAGAGGTCGACAATTGGGAGAATATTTCGCTAAGTATGAGATCTGGTGCTTGAAATTGAAGACCAAGTCTTCCTTAAATACACGCGTAAAAACTGGTTAAGAAGTCCACCGACAAAACCAGCAGTTGCGCTAATGAAATCTCAACTAGCAGTCGCAACAACCAACAACTGCTGAATCCCATAACTAATAAATCTCAACAAAAAAAACGACGTCGCAAGGTGACATGTCATTAGCTACTTGCGACTGGTCCTCAAACCCAAAAGCTGGACAACCCAACGACTGGATGCTCCACAACCAAAAGCTGGTACCAGTCTTTGCATCAAAACGCTGCGTTCCAACTTACATAAACGACGTCGCACAAACCCAACAGCTGGTCGATAACCCATCGATTGGATTCCTTAGCACTAACCAAAACAACAACGCACATCCCACGTCATCCAGTCGCTAGCTCTCGCGCAAAACAACCAGACGCAAGCTACAGTAGAGTTGACCATCGTTGACGTTTTCTCTCTGCTGGTACCAGCCGCAATATCCAAAATGGCGTCGCAGCAACTAATCCAAATGGTGCCGTAACCAACTTATCAAAATGCTATCGTTTTGCCCTCAACAAACAAAATAAAGCAGCGGCTGGATACAAACACGCTACCAGACTTCACAAAAACACAATGCATCCAGATTTCATAAAAACGACGGCGTATCAAAATCTCGCGCTTCCACTTAAACGTTGCGACTGGATTTCACCACCGACCAGCTTCCACAACAAAACCAGCTTTCACCACAAAATACCAAAAATACGAAAACTTCCAGAATTGTTTTAAATGTGAAATCTGACCCGAAAATACCAATGAAATTAATCTTCTCAATTTCAGGTCTCACAGGCACCCCGACCCGTCGATCGGCATCAACAACCCCGTAAGCTGGCCGTCAGTTATCCTTGCCACAAATCATTTAATACCTTTAAACCTTTTCTATTCTGTTTCGGTCCTAGCATACATTTTCTATAAAACTTTTCTGATATTCTCTAGATCTCGTGAACATGTTTTCGATGAAACCTTTCTGTTCTGTTCTGGGTCATATCTCATGCAAGTATTCTGCTTTAAAATTATTTAACTAAATAAAAACACTACTAGGAGCACATACACCTCTGAATTGAAGGGATCTGGGACCATATCAGACTGCAATATAAGGTAGAATGGTCTCGGGTTGACTAACGAACAGATCATAGGCCTCGACGATCTAGAACATATTAGCTTGGCTCAATGGTTCAAGAAGAACTGATCCACTTCGATCGGATTGGAACAAACGGATCAGATTGGTTTTTAGAATTATTTGACCGGACTAGGACAGAACGGTGACCAATCGGTTTAGAATGGTCAACTTGGTTTAGAAAACTCAAACCAGTTTTGAAAAGGTGAAACTGATCGGGGTGGTCAAACAACATAAAAAGGTCAACTCAGGCCAGAACTGTCTAACAACTTATGATAGTCAAAACTGAATAGAACATGATAAACAACATGTACCTGTCCAAAACGGACATGGTTCTTTTAGATTAGGAACAACGACCAGATCAGACCAGTGTAGCCTATCCAGTTAGGGTCATTTCCAAATACGACTAGCGTGGCCTATCAGATTCAGACAAAGTCCAAATCCAACCAACGTCGCCTACCAGATTAGAACCGAACTCCCATAAAACTAGCATAACTTATCCAATCAGGGCAGACCTTTGACTTTATGCTTCCCAGTGTTTTGAAAAGTTTACACCCAGAATCGCAAACCTTTGATGCATAAAAGCATCACCTCCTTGTGCAAATTTTGAAAGACAAAAATCACGCATGAATTCAAAACATATTCTTTTTCATAGATGCGTCAAGGAACAGGAATTTAACCGACGGGATGCACACCAAGCATGATCCACTTCTGTAACGCCCAGAAATCCATAAATCCATAAATATAAAGTTCATAGTTTTGAAGGATCAAATTGTGATTCGTAGCATTTAATCAGCTTTTCGTCTATGCTGGTTTTGTTTCAGTTTAGGAGCACGGTTTAAGGGAGCTGTCCGGTTGAGCAAAGTAATCATGGTTCATCTCTAAGTTGATTTTTAAATAAGTCAGCTCGGTCCAAACTTTTGCTTTAAATAAAAAGAGTAGCAATTTTTTAAGGTATTTAAAGAATAGTGTTTAACCAAAATATATTATAAATTTTGTTATAATACAGGCAAAAATCACCATTCAGCATCATTCTCAAAACTTCACGTAGAGGAAAAAATTTTAAGAAGCGATGCTTTCGGTGGAAGGAAACTGGCCGAAGCCTCAAACTTTTCAAAGTGATCGATCGTGCTTGTGAGCTGTTCAAAGCCAGAAAAATCCCTGTCAATCGTTGTTTGTTGTTTAAGGAAAGTAAATTCTATTTATTGCATCAAAATGGAAAACCTATATTGATTCCTCTTGCATGTTTGAGTCAGTTTTAAAGGTTTGAGAAATGTTTTGAAGTTTTTCAAATGAAGAGATGATTTCATGATGAAATATTGGGTTGCTGGAGAATTTTTTTTCAAAAATGGTACTGGGAAAACGTTTTGTGAACTTTTGAGTTATTTTTCTCACGAATTTTTCTGGATGTAAGAAATAAGCTTGAAAGTAAATTTTTATGGATGTCTCTGGTGAATATATCATGCTGGATGTCTAGGATGAGGTCTGAGCCGATATGTAAAGTTGGTCTAGTTGGAACCCTGTTCTGATCTGATACACTGAGTGATCGATTCGAACTTCTCCAATATTGTCAGTACTATGTAGTTCTTCTAATCCGATATGTATCAAATAATTATTTCTGTTCATAATTTAATTTCCGTTTTGATCCAGTTTACCATTGTGATCAGATAGTTTTTTGAGCTGAACTGAAACCGCGATTTGTTTAGGTTCAATTGTTCTGAGTTGAGTTGACTTTGTTTTACCTTATTTATATTCTAATAATTGTTTTGAATTTCCTAATCTGAGTTGAGCAAATATCCCAGATCTGATTTTCTATTCTGAGCTGGTCTAAATTCTTGATCTGTTTGATACTCTGAGCTGATCCGACTCAGCTTAGGTCCAATCTGGACTACTATGGTAAGTCAAGTTTTTTTAATCACAAATCTAACTTCTCAATCCTCACAATAACAGACGTTCAGCCATAGGGTGTTTTGTAATCGGTCGACGGACCGGAGTGACCTTCCAAACATAGTGTGTATGGTAATCAGTCAACGGATCAAAGTGTCCTGCCAACAAAGTCAAAGACTAGGGCGTATGGACAACGGCAAAAGGGTCTTTGGGTCTCGCTCCACCTGGAACAAGTTTAAACTTGATCAAGCGAATATGACCTAAGGAGAGCTTTCGTTCACACTTCACAATAAAAAATGATGAATACTTTGAGTTGTTATACAACTGAGTATTGGAGAAAGTTTATGTTTCAAATTTATTTCCTTTATCAGCTTACGAGTTTATCAGTTTATGAGTTTATCAGTTTTTAAAGTTATTTCTTATGTATGTACTGTATCACTTGTTATTTTCAGTTTTACTTATTGATCCTATAGGCTCACTAGTTTTTCTAAGTACAGGTGATCAGGTTTAGAGGATGTTGGTGGGTACAGGCTGGATCAGATCGAAAGGTGTTTATAGTGGAACCTGCATTTTCTGCGATAGTCGGATTGCATATTTTTTGTTCAGTTCAATTTTGGGATAAATCAGTTGGCATTGTATCATCTATTTTATGTACAACCAGTTGTAAACTGAATGAAATAACTTGAAAAAGTTTATCTATATTCTGCACATTTTATACACTCTGACTGTCTTACAGTTCGTGATCTAAATTTTCTTGTAGTTTGCAATTTAGCCCACAAATATTTGGTTACTTCATCTTTTGACAAATAAATTATGATCCCCTTTAATTCGTACCCTTCAATTTATTAAAATTGGAAATTTAAGATGAGATCCTCACATGAGCTGTTTATCCTTTCTACCCAAAATCTATACTGTATAGTAAAAACAACTCAAGGTCTGATCTAGCTCAATTTCATCAGCTCACATATATGGGAAGGATCCGGCTCATACTTACGCAACATAGATATGTGAAACACATCATGCATCGAAGACAGCTCGGGCGGCAATTACAAATGATACGCTAAGGAGCCGATCCATTCTACAATCTCATGGGGTCCAATGTAGTGAGGAGCTAATTTACCCTTAAGTCCAAATCTCATAACACTTTTGAGAGGAGAAACTCTCAAAAAGACTCGGTCACCAACCTGAAACTCCATATATCTATGCCTTTTATTTGCATAGCTGGCTTGAAGATTTGTGCTGCTTTCATTATCTTCGGATTAGATAAACCTGACCTTGCATCCGCCGTAGAAACTTGGGTATCGTCTGATAGGATTGAAAACAAGGGGTGTCTGTGAGCCCCCACACAACTCACATAGGCTCTCACACAGCCAAATACCGAACCCTCAAGTTGCGTACATTTAAATAATTTTTAAAGATAAGCAGCATGCAACAAGGCAACCGGATCGCGCATGAAACATACCAGCGGCTCTGCGACCTGGTTTGGAATATACGATCTGGTGTATACGTAACTTGAGCTGCAATAGCTGAGTGTTCTTGAATTCTAAGTGCACCAAGATACAGATTGAGTAATGAAATAAAATCATGCGGAAATAACTCAAACTGATCTCTTATAATCGAAAGCTCATCAACAAGTTTAACAAAAGTTGTTAAATATGCAATGCGTATGAATGTAAATGCAGAAAGTTGTAAAACGATACGCTGCAATTTGTTTATGGAAGTTCGGATCTAAATCTCCTACGTCTCTCTTCTTCCGAAATCGGGAAGGATCTACTAGAAGACTTTGAATACAATGGTCCCCGCTGTAACCCGATCATACGAACAGCAGCTGCAAGAACTCCTAGCCACCACTGTACATCAGCCCGCAAACTACGTGTGTCTAACTTCACTTCTTTCACGCATCAGTGAGAAAGGCTACATACATTTCTGTAACGTCTCAGTGCG
>KV020294.1:0-17406 GCA_001598015.1 Dorcoceras hygrometricum | reverse complement strand
ACCCCAACAATATTTCAGTAGGGAATCTGCTCCACATGAGATCGAACATGTGAAGTCGGAGAGGAGAATCTCATGTCACCCCAAGTCTTACCAACTCGTCTTGTCAAAATAAAAAATATATATATTAATATCTCTCTAGATATATATATTAGTTACAATTACTAAATATAATTCGGAATATTCTTCCATAAATAAAAATGCATATATTAAAAAACTAAACTTATTAATTGTGGCATTCTTGTTTCACAAAATTAATATCCTTATTTGTTGCGAGATGGCGGCATATCCTAGCGATTGACCCCAGTATTCTTTATTCTTTAATTACAAGAGACTCATAAAATCACGAACAATATCAAATGATAATATCGACACGACTTTAGAAGTCAGGCGATTGGATAAACGCATTTCAAAACTGTATGGTTGGCTTAATTCACAACCGTGCTCTGACCCTTGGTGTTCTTTGGTGTGGTTTTCAACCGATATGACAGTCATCTTATTACAACTTTAATCGAGAGGTGGCAACATGAAACTTATAAGTCTCATCTGCATGTTGGTGAGACCACTCTGGCACACTTCAAGATGTTCCCTGCCTCTCGTAGTGGTGGGATGAGACCTATGTATTTACAGTTATAATTATATATATATATACACACACAATTATCTGAAGTGAAAACTAATATTTATGTTTCAATATTGTGATATATGCAGACTTGGGCATGGAGTAGATTGACACCTCTTAGTCCTGATACATATGGTTATTGTCATATTGTTCCACTAGGAGATGTGATCCTGTAGGGATAATTTCCCCTCTTACTATTTATGTAGGGTTCACACTAAATATTGTATACATGAGAACCGAGAAGTTTGATATTCCGCAATGATTTATATAAAACTGAAATTGCACAATAGTAGGAACAATAATCGGTATATGGTGAATCTTGGATGAGAGTATTGAAATACGACTTATACATTAAGGTCACCTCAAATGCTACATTATAATTTAAAAGATAAGTTGATATTTATGGACCATGTTGATTCAAATCATGTCGGTGATCTGAGTAAAGGAAATCTACTACTAATTATGTGTTTATACTTGCTGGAGATACAGTAAATGAGTTTTTGCTGTCGCAGACAGTTATGATGTTATCTATGGTGGAGGCAGAGTACATGACATCTACTTAGGCTTGCAGGGAGGTTATATAAATTCAAAGGTTATTGGAAGAACTTGGGCAAAAACAAAAGAAATTCCGTTGTTTTAAGACAATCAGAGTGCATTATATATTGCAAAGAATCTAGTTTTTATTCAAGGACTAGACAAATCATACTTTATTTCGGAAAAGGTTTGGGAGAAAAGTGTGGATATGTAGAAGATACATAACAGATTATTTAACCAAGCCATCAAATACTGATAAGTTTGAGCGATCATGTGCTCTAACAGAAACGTAAGTAGCAGTGAATAGCAAGATCACATTATTTTGATTCTTCAACCGATATGCCCTTAGGCACGGCCATACATAACATAGAAATCACACTGTGAAAGGGTGGACAATTAGTTAGAGCAGCGGGTTCTGTAGCGAAACTGATTGCAAAAGAGGGGAAATGGGCCACATTAAAATTACCTTCTGGGGAGGTCCGTTTGGTATCCAAAAACTGCTCAGCAACAGTCGGACAAGTGGGGAATGTTGGGGCGAACCAGAAAAGTTTGGGTAGAGCCGGATCCAAGCGTTGGCTAGGTAAGCGTCCTGTAGTAAGAGGAGTAGTTATATATATATATATATAGGGACATGATATCCTACACAACCAACTTCTCCACCTCCTTCCCCGACTGCCACGTGTCATCATATGATTGGACCAATATTTTAACTTCAATAATTTTTTTAAATTCCGACCAATCGCATGGTGCCACGTCGTAGTTGGGAAAGAGGGTGTGAAAGTTAGGTATGTAGGATATCGGATTTGTATATATATATATATATAAATGAGAGTGGGATGCACATTATGGAATCACGGGAGCTCCCCAAAGGAGAATAACAATTCCTTTGTAATTGCTATTCTGTATGTCTGTCAGATGCCCAACATGTCTTCCACTTGGAGATTTGAAAAATAATCAAGCACATCTGCAGACATCCTTCGATCTTGTCATCCCTACTGCTTACGTGTCTGCTAGGCCACATGAGGATCTACACTACTTGAACTGTCTGTATTCATCGTCTTGGTCAGATAATCAGTCATGTTATCTTTTGTATGGATCTTCTGCATTTCCACACTTTCGTCTTCCACTACATCCCACACAAAGTGAAATTATACTCCAATGTGTTTAGTCCTGGAATGAAAGACTTGTTTTCTTGCAATGTGCAAGGCACTCTGACTGCCATAAAACAAAACAATTCTCTCTTGTTTGTTCCCGAGTTCTTCCAACAACCTTTGACTCAATATAGCTTCCTTGCAAGCTTGAGTAGCTGTCATGTATTCTGCCTCCATTGTAGATAAAGCCACAACTGTCTGCAGTTTGAAAACCCAGCTTACTGCACCTCCTGCAAGAGTAAATGCATAGTCGGTATTAGATTTTCTCTTATCCGGATCACCTGCATAATCTGAGTCCACATAGCCCCTAAGTGTCAAATCCAATCCTCCAAAACATAGTGCAGCATTTAAGTTACCTTTAATGTATCTAAGGATCCTCTTCACCGAATTCCTATGCTCTCGTCCATGATTCGTCATGTATCGACTAACTGCTCTCACTGCTTGTGTAATATCTGGTCTAGTACAAAAAATAGCTAACATCAAACTCCCCACCGTCGATGCATACGGTATTCGAGACATCACCATCCTCTCTGCTTCATTGCTAGGACACATCTCAGAGGATAACTTGAAGTTAATAGGTAGATGGGTTGATATTGGCTTACAATATTGTATGTTGAAGCGGTGCAAGATTTTCTTCAAATAAGTTGTCTACGAAAGCCAAATCTCTCTGTTACTTCTGTCATGATGAACTTGCATCCCTAGAATTTTGTTTGCTAGTCCAAAGTCCTTCATATCAAATTCCCTAGCCAACCGTGACTTCAATTCTTGGACTCGATCTTTGTTGGGGCTTGCTACAAACATGTTGTCCACATACAACAACAAAATAATATAATCATTTCCACCAGACCTTTTGTACCAACATCTTGGCGCCTGTTTGAGATCGTACGAAGATTTCTTCAACTTGCAAACCAAGTTTTCTCTTTGCCCTTTTCAGCAAAATCTTCTGGCTGAAGCATATAAATTTTGTCTTCGAGATCTCCATGAAGAAAAACTGTTTTCACATCTAGCTGTTCTGGATGTAGGTCAAACTCCGCACACAATGCTAACACGACTGTGACTGTATTGAGTCAAACCACATGAGAAAATATCTCGTTGAAGTCAATGCCTTCTTTCTGAGTGTCAGGCCCGGTGTTCTAATCAGAGGTTAATTACTCAATTAACCACAATGCGTAAGCTTAAAAGTACGGGTTAAAAGATTTTCTTTTTCGGCCTGAACAGAAGATACTATTCAAAATACATTCATACTCAAAGTATAGAATTTTTAACTCAAAAATCTACACAACAAAAAAGCAGTACCAGAAATGTATACACTTATCTCAACGAATACAAATATCAAATACAGTAATCACGCAGGGCATCCCCTAGGAACTAGCTCTACCAGCCAATGCACCACTTGGTCCAGCTGGATTACCTGAAGAATCTGCGAAGGCCAAACACAAGACCAAAGCAGCCCCAAGGAGGGAAAGAAAACGAGGTCAAACCTCAGTACGAAATGCACCCAAAAACAGCAATCATATAAGACATGCAATATTTCAAGACGTGCAATGCATGACGAGTACCAAGAATCATCGATAATCAAGGCACAACGACTGAGCTGGCAATCAAAATCTCCGTAAATCATTGGGATCCAGATCACAATGACTTAGCTGGCCATCACGACTCAGTGAAATTATTGGATTCCCAGGCACGGAGACTCAGTCTGTTGGGGAACCACGGTGGATCCGGATCACGCCTCCCGGCGAGGCAGCGGAAGAACAAAAATTTGGCCGGGAGATGATCAATACAATTCAATAATCAACAATAATCAACTTCATCGTAACTCCGATGCCCGATCAGATCGGACCGAGCTCAGAACATCACAATGTTCCCTATCAATGAAACATGGTACTTCGCATCGCAGATACTAGTCTCTAGCTCGGGAGGCCTTATCTTCATTTTGACGGCCCAATCGACTAGGAACATGTTCAGAATATGTAGTGACTATTAGATGTGTTTCATGATAGCCGTCATACCCACTATCACATCTAACATACACTTTAGCGTATTCTAGGTCTTTACTCAACGCAATTGTTAATCATCATACAACACAATGAAAGTAAAGAATGCCATATAAATAAATGCGAATATCATATATAAAGATTGTCATATACAAGAGTCTATAAACCCACACGCCACAAGTTGGCTAGTTGGGCATCTACTCTAACACAGTCGACAAATCACGATTCAATGATTAATCGGTTATCAAAGGATCAGGCTCAATATGATATGTATGTATGCAAGACAATATCAGCTTATACAATCAACATAAAATAATCACACATAATCAAATCAGAGAATCATCATAGAAAGCACGGCTAAGCAGAACTCAGATTACAGCCAGCACATCAACACACAGCAGTCAATTCACGCTGGAAATATTCTCATGCTTATGTCAGCTGTTAATATAAGCTCAATCCGTACCTTTCACAGATCTTCGTACATTACCTCAGCTCAGCTACCAGCAGAACACTCTCCTAGCTCTGCTCAAGTCTCGGCCGACAAATCAAGGCAAAAACCACAAGAAAGGATCTAGGATGTCAAGATAGCTAAGAAATCAGCTCTACTCAAGCTTATACAGCTTATGACCTAAAGCCTCGTATCTCAAATCAACTACGTTTAACCACCTGAGCACTAATCAGCTCAAAGATAAACACTAGGAACAGAAACTAGCACTAGCAGAACACGGTTACCTAAACCAGAGCTGAACTCTGACAGAAGATAGCGAAACCTAGCTCACACAGCTCATCAATGATTATCTCTATCCGGCCTCCTTCCGACTCCAAACTGGTACAATAACGTTGGCCTCGAAGAAGGGTTTCCAATCGAGGTACCCTCACTCAAAACTGACCAACCAATATTCGGCAATTAGTGAAACCCTAGGTCGGGTGAACAGTAGTCACGAGGGTTTGAGAGATATATGTCGGGAACTCTTGGAAGAGGATAGGACATGCGTGTCGTAAAATAACGAAGAGTTGGTCAACACTTATATATATACTCCCAAATTATAGCTACAGTAAAGTCAAACCAGCTCAGGGAGTACGCTATTTCCAACCAGCACAGCGCTAAGCTGACCAGCTCAGGTACTTCAAGCAACAGAGACCCAGATTGGATCACTCATGGACCCGGTCTGGTCTACAGTTGTAACGCCTAGAAATTTTCTGAATACGTAGAAATGAGTACATGACTAGGGGAAAAATAATTTTAGAAAATTACATGCCATTTCATGTGATTTATTTATGATTTTATGTTGCATGGTATGCATGTCATTTTTTCAACCTGTTTGAGTTACGGACGCGTGGACGAGACTAAGGACGATCAAGATGAAAATAATTTGAGATTTTTAAGTTCTTAGATTTTAAGAATAAATTTATTTTAAGCGGAAAATTTTCGAAAATTGAGGTTTTTATGATTATTTTTTAGGGAACCCGTTTTTCGCATATACGGGCTGTTTAATGGATTTCAAGGTGTTTGTTTAAGAATAAATTTATTATTTTTTAAGCGGAAAATTTTCGAAAATTGAGGTTTTTATAATTATTTTTTAGGGGAACCCGTTTTTCGCCTATACGGGCTGTTTTAATGGATTTCAAGGTGTTTTAAAATTGTAGGGGACTTTGATTTCGAAAATTAGACATTTCTAAAGCCAAATTATAAATTTTAATTAGTATTTCAATTAAGTGGAGGGACTAGAATGTCAAATTCCTTTTTCTTTTCTTAATTAAGCATTAGGGGTCAAATTTGTCACCCTCACTTTTTCATAACACAAAAAATTATTCAACCCTAGCCTCCTCCACCTCTAAGCAGCCGTCCCCCTCCTCTCCACCTCACCCCATCGAAATTTCAAGATCTTTGGTGATTCTAAGGCGGTCGTGCCCCAATCTCGCGTCCTCTACGTCGGTAACTCGCAGATCTCAATTTTCTCCAAGCCAGGCATGTGATGTTAATCCCTTTTTTCACCATTTAATTAAATTGAGTCAAACTTTTAATTTAATTGGACTTAGTGTTTATTTTAAGTTTTTGAAAGTCAAAATTGGAGTCTTTGGATTTTTATTTAAGTCAAAATTTATCATGAGATTTTAATTTGGTCAAAATTGGTCATTTGGTCAAATTGGTCATTTGGGTCAAAATTGATCAATTTATTTTAAAGTCAAAATTTGTCAAGTTATTCTAAGTCAAAATTGACTTTTTGAAATTAGTCAAAATTGGCCTTAAGATTTTAAAGTCAAAATTGGATTTTTAATTGAGGTCAAAATTGGTCATGTGATTTATAATGAAGTCAAAATTTGGACCGTGTTAGGAATTTTAAAGAGGAATTCTTCTAAGTCATGGGCTAAGTCAATTTTAATGTTAAGTCTAGAAGTAGTGGACCAAACTCCTGAACCAGTCCTTGACCGAAGTAGAAGCCCGATAATGTATATTTAATTATATATGTAGTATCCTATGTATATAAGTATTTTAAAGCAAAGGATTAAATATGCATTGACGGGCTAAACTTTTAAATTTCATGAGTTTATGAAATGCACGCATCACGAAATATTTTATGAAATGTTAAAGGCATGTTTTAAAAGAAAAATGGAGGGATTGAAGTGACTGTGGCAATGTGATGATGAGCGGATCCGGGATACCGGGCCCGATGAATCTCTGTTAATGTATAATGATAGATGATGAGCAGATCTGGGAGATCGGGCCCAGTGAACCTCTGTTAATGTATATGATGATGATGTAGGTCGGGTAAAACCGGCCGCCACGTACGTGGTTTTAGAATGATCAATAGAACATGGTCCACACTTCATGGATACGACTCACACGTTTTTATGTTATGTTATGTCATGCCTTATGTATGTTATATGTATATTATGCTATGAAATGTACGAACAAGATTTTAAGATCATTCATGCATTCATGTATTCATGTTATTTTATTACAAGTATGTGTCTGCATGCAAGCTTATTAGTATGTACCTTGTTATTTTAAAAGATAGAGCATGCTTAGCCTCTAAGCTCACTAGGTTTAAATGGTGCAGGTGATGACCCTGTAGAGTATGTCCCGACTGGCGGTGAGGACCTCTAAGCGCCCACTGCAGCAGTACCCTGTGACCGCAGTGATGATTGAAGTGACTGTGGCAATGTGATCATGAGCGGATCCGGGATACCGGGCCCGATGAATCTCTGTTAATGTGTAATGATAGATGATGAGCAGATCTGGGAGATCGAGCCCAGTGAACCTCTGTTAATGTATATGATGATGATGTAGGTCGGGTAAAACCGGCCGCCACGTACGTGGTTTTAGATTGATCAATAGAACATGGTCCACACTTCATGGATACGACTCACGCGTTTTTATGTTATGTTATGTCATGCCTTATGTATGTTATATGTATGCTATGCTATGAAATGTACGAACAAGATTTTAAGATCATTCATGCATTCATGTATTAATGTTATTTTATTACAAGTATGTGTCTGAATGCGAGCTTATTAGTATGCACCTTGTTATTTTAAAAGATAGAGCATGCTTAGCCTCTAAGCTCACTAGGTTTAAATGGTGCAGGTGATGACCCTGTAGAGTATGTCCCGACTGGCGGTGAGGACCTCTAAGCGCCCGCTGCAGCAGTACCCTGTGACCGCAGTGTTGTTCTACTTTTGTTATGACACGCTTTTCAAATGTTGGTTTCAACTTGTTTATTTTCAGTACTTTTACGTAGTCCGATTTTTAAAGTATGGATGATTTAACGAGTTAAGATATTTATTTTATTTATGTTTTAAAGTCATGGTTTAGAAAATATTTAAAGGGAGCGAGCCATACATTCTAAGTTTATTTATTCCGCAAATGATTTAAAAAAAAATTTTTTTAGAGTATGGTTCGTTTCAGTTGGTATCAGAGCGGAGGTTCTGATGGGGTACTAGCCTGCTGCGTGGAGCTCGGAAGTCGCACTATCAGTCATGAGTTTGGCTGTTTTATGATTTATGTTTATGATCGCATGCCGCATGTTTTGTTTCTACATGAGATTTGGCCTTAGAAGTTTAACAGTTAGACGCTTAGTCATGCACTTAGATTTATGTGATAAGGTTATGGTGTAGCAGTATGCCTCCCAGACGCGACGCAAGTCGCCAGGATGATTCTACGCCTCCTCCTCCTCACCCACCACCTCAGTTGACACCATACGAGAGGGCTAGTATGGATATGCTAGCTGGGATTACTAGGCTTGTGGAGAGACAGTTGGAGCGACCCTGGAAGTCGCATGAGGAGGACGTTGCTGAGAGGTTTCACAAGCAGGGACCTAAGGAGTTTACTGGCACTACTAACCCACTCGTTGCTGAGGAGTGGATCCGATCTTTGGAGACCATCTATGCCTACATGGGTCTCCCAGATGCTGATAAGGTTCGTTGTGCCATCTTCATGATGAAAGGGCTGTGCCGCTTTCTGGTGGGAGAGCGCAGTGATGGGTTTAGTGCTAGAGAGCTTGTCTTGGGAGAGGTTCAAGACAGTCTTCTTTGAGAAGTACTTTACTGCTGATGCCTGGAGCCAGCTTATTCGGGAGTTCATGAGTCTCCGCCAGGGAGACAAGTCTATTGCGGAGTATGTGAGACAGTTTGAGCGAGGGTGTCACTTCGTGCCCTCGATTGCAACGGTGGAGTGTGAGAAACTATGTCAGTTTACTGATGGACTGCGACTAGACATCCGACACGATGTCAATATGGCGGACGTGGATATTTACATGGCAGCAGTGAACAGGGCATACAGGTTTGAGAGAGGTCGGAAGGATATGAGGGACGACTTTCAGAGGAAGCGCTAGATGCAGCAGCCCGTCAGGGGCCAGTCTTTACAGCAGCCAATGAAGAGACCTTTTTAGGGGCCTTCTAAGGGCCCGAATCCTCAGGGGCAGCAACAGTAGAGACCTCAAGGCCAGCGGAGGCCGCAGGGTCAGCAGAGATCACAGCAGCAGGGGGCTAATGCCCCTAGACCTGGAGGGACGCCTATGTGTCCAACGTGCCATAAGAATCATCCAGGACAATGAGCGGGTTCGGGCAGGTGTTATCACTGCAAGGAGCCAGGGAACATCTCTATTAATTGCCCTAAGAAGACGCAGTCCACTGGTCATTTTTTCGTGATGCAGGAAGAGGTTTCAGATCCGGACACGACATTACTCACAGGTATTCCGTTTTAGATCCCCATACTTTGTTATGTTGCTATCTGGGTGTTTTAGAATTGCATGCTAGATAGGGCACTGCTAGGAAGTTCTTTGCCTTAGTTGCTAAGTTGATATAAGTAAGAACTGTTAGATCTTCTAGGACTTACTTTGAGAACCTTGACGGATAGGACTAGCGAACTTAGAAATGTCTTAGGCTTCTAACTGATTTTTGGGATTTAGTATGACCATAAATGCGTACCCGTGTGATGTTTCTGTTTCAGACGAGATCCGTGTGCTAGGTGTCACTACGCTCGCTTTGCTAGACTCAGGGGCGACCCACTCATTTATTTCGAGTGCGTTCAGACAGAGGATGGGTATTGTTTCGGAGAGCTTGGGAGTAGCTCTCGCCAAGACGGTTCCGTCAGGAGAGGAGTTGACGATGACCAACGTCGTGCAGGGATTGACGATGACGTTCCAGGATCACATGGACAGAGCGTACCGATGTCAGGATTCGACCTCATTCTAGGCATGGATTGGTTGATGGAGTTTGGAGCGGTGATTGACTTTCAACGGAGGACAGTGACTATCAGGCCGCCAGGGCAGGAGACCTTTTTATTTGAGGCAGCGAGGAGACCGCGGAAGCCCAGATTTATATCTTTTCTACAGGCCAGGAATCTAGTTGAGCTTGAATGTCAGGCATTCTTGGCCAGTGTTACCGCTACAAGAGGCTCAACAGGGCCTTCACTATCTGATGTGGAGGTAGCCAGAGATTTTGTAGATTTCTTCCCTGATGATGTAGTGGATTTCCACCGGAGCAAGATGTGGAGTTTTCAATCGAGCTGATGCCAGGTACAGTGACTATCCCTAAGGCACCGTATCGAATAGCTCCTACCGAGATGAAGGAGCTGAAGGAGCAGATTCAGAAGTTGCTCGATAAGGGGTTCATCCATCCTAGTGTTTCTCCATGGGGCGCGCCAGTGTTGTTTGTGAAGAAGAAGGATGGCAGCATGAGGTTGTGTATTGACTACCGGGAGCTGAACAGAGTTATAATGAAGAATAAGTACCCAATCCCGAGGATAGAAGATTTATTCGATCAGTTACAGGGAGCTTTGGTGTTCTCGAAGATTGATTTGAGATCTGGCTATCATCTATTGAGGGTTCGAGAGGAGGACATGTCCAAGACTACTTTTCGGACAGGCTACGGCCACTATGAGTTCTTGGTGATGCCGTTCGGCCTGACGAATGCCCCGACGATTTTCATGGATCTGATGAACAAAGTATTGAGACAATATTTAGACAAGTTCATTATAGTATTCATCGACGACATTCTGGTCTATTTGAGGAGCTTAGAGGAGCATAGGCAGCACTTGCAGACAGCTTTACAGACGCGGAGGGAGCACAAATTGTATGCCAAGTTCAGCAAGTACAAATTTTGGCTGGAGCAGGTGGCATTCTTAGGGCATATTGTGTCAAGAGATGGGATTTCAGTCGACCCATCGAAGGTAGAGGAGGTGCAAACTGGGGGATTCCGAATATTGCAGCAGAGATTCACAGTTTCTTGGGATTATCAGGATACTATCGCAAATTTATCAAGGGCTTCTCTTCGATTTTAGTGCCCTTGACAGCCCTGACCAAGAAAAATGCGAAGTATGTGTGGAGCCTTGAGTGTCAGAGGAGCTTTGATCAGCTGAAGGAGGCCCTCACTTCAGTTCCAGTTTTAGCTATGCCAGTGCACTACGAGGAGTTTGTGGTTTATACAGATGATTCTTTGAGAGGTTTGGATGCAGTTCTGATGCAGTGTGGTAAGGTTATTGCTTATGCGTCGAGGCAGCTGAAGAGTTATGAGCAGAATTATCCGACGCACGATTTGGAGCTTGCAGAAGTAGTGTTCGCTTTGAAGATTTGGAGGCACTACTTGTACGGCGAGAATTTTCAGATATTCACCGACCACAAGAGCCTGCTTCTAGTGCAGCCTGACGAAGGAGTCTCGGATCTGGTCGTTGACCGGATTGGCGTAAACTACCGCAATCTACCGAGAAGAGCCGGATTATTGTAATACCGATTGGAGCCAGGCACAAGTGCCAACAAGGTAACCCGCTTAAACGCCCTATGTATGACAATTATGAATTGTTGTTTTTCGTATTGATTGTCTCCCGGTTTTTCATTCTATTGTTCTTCCGCTGCCTAGCCGGGGGGCGGATCCGGATCCCCAACATATGGGATTCGTGTCTGAGTGCTTGACTTGTCAGCATGTCAAGGCAGAGCATCAACAACCAGCAGGGTTGCTTCAGTCACTCCCTATTCCCGAGTTGAAATGGAAACATATTACGATGGATTTCGTGGTTGGGTTACACAGGAGTCCCAGAGGGTACACGACGATATGGTGATTGTGGACAGACTCACCAAGTCATCGTATTTCTTACCGGTGAAGACTACTTTCACCTTGATGCAGTACGCATAGCTTTACATCAGAGAGGTTGTCAGACTGCATGGCATACGACTTCTATATAGTGTCCGACAGGGATACCAGATTCACGTCTGCGTTCTGGAGGAGTTTACATGCCGCTTTGAGGACTAGATTGGCGTTTAGCATGGCATTTCATCCACAGACAGATGGGCAGTCGGAGAGAGTAATCCAGATTCTGGAGGATTTAATGAGAGCCTGTGTGATTGATTTCCAGGATACGTGGGACTCTATATGGCCGCTGGTAGAGTTCACGTACAATAACAGCTTTCAGGCATCATTTGGGATGGCTCCGTATGAGGCTCTGTACGGGAGGAGATACCAATCTCCAGTGCACTGGGACGATGTTGGAGAGAGAGTGCTGATTGGGCTGGAGTTAGTACACCAGACATCGGATATTGTGACGAGGATTGGGGATCGGGTGAGGACAACCCAAAGTCGTCAGAAGAGTTATGCCGATCAGAGACGACGAGATCTGGAGCTAGCTGTTGGGGACCATGTGTTTGTGAGGATCTCTCCCATTAAGGACGTGATGCACTTTGGCCGGAGGGGCAAGCTCAGCTCGAGGTTTATTAGGCCATTCGAGATTTTGGAGAGGGTTGGTACTCTGGCGTATCGAGTAGCGTTACCACCCAGCCTTTCAGCGGTTCATAATGTTTTCCATATTCGATGCTGCGGAAGTATGTTCCGAATCCGTCACAATTTTTGGATTTTGAGCCGCTCTATTTAGTGCCAGACTTATCATTTGAGGAGCGATCAGTACAGACTTGATCTCGAGAGGAGCGCAGGCTGAGAGCGTGGAGTATTCCGATGGTCAAGGTCCGGTGGCAGAATCACTCGGAGGATGAAGCTACCTGGGAGACTGAGGCCGATATGTGGACGCGCTACCCGGAGTTATTTGGTACGTACTTGATTTTGGGGACGAAATTCCTATAAGGGGGAGAGTTGTAACGCATAGAAATTTCCCAACTACGTAGAAATGAGTGCATGACTAGATGAAAAATAATTTTAGAAAATTACATGCCCTTTTATGTGATTTATTTATGATTTTTTAAATCCATAGGGGTCATTATAGGCACACTCATTATTTTCTTAAACACCAATTACACAACCTAGCCTCCAATACTTGCACCAGCCGTCCCCTCCACTCTTTGAACACACAAATTTTCGAAATTTCACAGCCATTGAAGGATCTTGGTGATCCAATTCCGGCGGCATCCCGATCTCGTGTCTAGAACGACCGTACCTCGCAGATCTACGTTTTCTTCAACCCAGGCATGTGATATCAAACCTTTTCTCACCATTTAAACTGTATTATTCTGTTTTTAAGAAATTATGATGTGAATTTGATGCAAAATGTTTAGATCAATTCTTCATTGTTCGAAATTCAGGCATAGACTTCACGATTTTGACGTTGGTTTTGCTTTCTTCTCTTGAGACTTCGGGCAGGGTGATTTCCAGGGGTGATGGCTCGGTTTTAGGGGTTATAGGGGGCTCATGGTGGTCCTAGTCAAGGTAGGAAGGTGGCTAAGTAGTCGAGTGAACCAGGTTTTTAAGTAGTGGTCGGGGGTGGCGCATCGCGTGGCTTGGCCGATGCGCCCACTTCTCGCGATTGGATCTCCTCCATGCGTCCACGGTTTGAGCCAAGGTTGGTCAGGTTAGGACCGGCTGGAACTGGGGGTGGTCCAGCCGACGGGGCTCCGGCCATGGTGGCCGGAGCGAGGAGGACGAACGGTGGAAGTCGGCATGTCGGCATGGTGGGCGGCGACGTGCATGGGGTAGGGTTTTTAGTGTTTGGTTCGGTTCAATTGGACCGATTGGTTTGGTTTGGTTGGTTCGAGGTCGGTTCGTCGAGTCTCGGGTCAAAATATTTTAAAGTTGGTCCGAGTTATTTTAATGGTGGAGCGATTATTAAGTCAAAGGTTCAAGTTTAAAGAAATTGGTCAAATGTTTTAATTTCAATCAAACTTTTAATTTAATTGGACTTAGTGTTTATTTTAAGTTTTTGAAAGTCAAAATTGGAGTTTTTGGATTTTTATTTAAGTCAAAATTTATCATGAGATTTTAATTTGGTCAAAATTGGTCAATATTGGTCATTTGGGTCAAAATTGATCAATTTATTTTAAAGTCAAAATTTGTCAAGTTATTCTAAGTCAAAATTGATTTTTTAAATTAGTCAAAATTGGCCTTAGGATTTTAAAGTCAAAATTGGATTTTTAATTGAGGCCAAAATTGGTCATGTGATTTATAATTAAGTCAAAAGTTGGACCGTGTTAGGAATTTTAAAGAAGAATTCTTCTAAGTCATGGGCTAAGTCAATTTTAATGTTAAGTCTAGAAGTAGTTGACCAGACTCCTGAACCAGTCCTTGACCAAAATAGAAAATGTAGAAGCCCGGTAATGTATATTTAATTATATATATAGTATCATATGTACGCAAATGTTTTAAATCAAATGATTAAATATGCATTGACGGGCTAAGCTTTTAAATTGCATGAGTTTATGAAATGCACGCATCACGAAATATTTTACGAAATGTTAAAGGCATGTTTTAAAAGAAAAATAGAGGGATTGAAGTGACTGTGGCAATGTGATGATGAGCGGATCCGGGATATCGGGCCCGATGAACCTCTGTTAATGTATAATGATAGATGATGAGCGGATCTGAGAGATCGGGCCCAGTGAATCTCTGTTAATGTATATGATGATGATGTAGATCGGATAAAACCGGCCGCCACGTACGTGGTTTTAGATTGATCAATCGAACATGGTCCACACTTCATGGATACGACTCACACGTTTTTATGTTATGTTATGTCATGCCTTATGTATGTTATATGTATGCTATGCTATGAAATGTACGAACAAGATTTTAAGATCATTCATGCATTCATGTATTAATGTTATTTTATTACAAGTATATGTCTGCATGCGACCTTATTAGTACGTACCTTGTTATTTTAAAAGATAGAGCATGCTGAGCCTCTAGGCTCACTAGGTTTAAATGGTGCAGGTGATGACCCTGTAGAGTATGTCCCGACTGGAGGTGAGGACCTCTGAGCGCCCGCTGCAGCAGTACCCTGTGACCGCAGTGATGTTCTACTTTTGTTATGACACGATTTTCAAATGTTGGTTTCAACTTGTTTATTTTCAGTACTTTTACGCAGTCCGATTTTACAGTATGGTTGATTTAACAATTTAAGATATTTATTTGATTTATGTGTTAAAGTGATGGTTTAAATAATGTTTAAAGGGAGCGAGCCATACTTTCTAAGTTTATTTATTCCGCAAATGATTCAAAAAAATTTTTGTTTAGAGTCTGGTTCGTTTCAACAGTGCTCAGATCAACTCAGACCTCTCCACTGTTCCCGCTTAGGTACACAGACACCAAAAACCAGATCGCGTTCCAAACAGACCAGCTCGATGTTAGAGTAGGTGCCCAACTAGCCAAATTGTGGCGTGTGGGTTCCAGTTGACTCTTTGTAAAACGATCTTTATTTATGAAATTCGTATTCTTTAATGGCATTCTTTATCGTCATTATATTATAATGTTAACAATTGTGTTGGATAAAGACCTGGAATACACCATAGTGTATGTTAGATGTGATAGTGGATATGATGGCTATCATGAAACACGTCTAATAGTCACTGTGAGGCTCCTGAACCAGTCCTTGACCGAAGTAGAAAATGTAGAAGCCCGTGAAGGTAATTTTAATTATATATGTAGTATCCTATGTACGTAAATGTTTTAAAGTAAATGAATAAATATGCATTGACGGGCTAAGCTTTTAAATTGCATGAGTTTATGAAATGCACGCATCACGAAATATTTTACGAAATGTTAAAGGCATGTTTTAAAAGAAAAATGGAGGGATTGAAGTGACTGTGGCAATGTGATGATGAGCGGATCCGAGATATCGGGCCCGATGAACCTTTGTTAATGTATAATGATAGATGATGAACGGATATGAGAGATCGGGCCCAGTGAATCTCTGTTAATGTATATGATGATGATGTAGGTCGGGTAAAACCGGCCGCCACGTACGTGGTTTTAGATTGATCAATCGAACATGTCACACGTTTTTATGTTATGTTATGTCATGCCTTATGTATGTTATATGTATGCTATGCTATGAAATGTACGAACAAGATTTTAAGATCATTCATGCATTCATGTATTAATGTTATTTTATTACAAGTATATGTCTGCATGCGACCTTATTAGTATGTACCTTGTTATTTTAAAAGATAGAGCATGCTGAGCCTCTAGGCTCACTAGGTTTAAATGATGCAGGTGATGACCCTGTAGAGTATGTCCCGACTGGCGGTGAGGACCTCTGAGCGCCCGCTGCAGCAGTACCCTGTGACCGCAGTGATGTTCTACTTTTGTTATGACACGATTTTCAAATGTTGGTTTCAACTTGTTTATTTTCAGTACTTTTACGCAGTCCGATTTTACAGTATGGTTGATTTAACGATTTAAGATATTTATTTGATTTATGTGTTAAAGTGATGGTTTAAATAATGTTTAAAGGGAGCGAGCCATACTTTCTAAGTTTATTTATTCCGCAAATGATTCAAAAAATTTTTGTTTAGAGTCTGGTTCGTTTCAACAGTGCTCAGATCAACTCAGACCTCTCCACTGTTCCCGCTTAGGTACACAGACACCAAAAACCAGATCGCGTTCCAAACAGACCAGCTCGATGTTAGAGTAGGTGCCCAACTAGCCAAATTGTGGCGTGTGGGTTCCAGTTGACTCTTTGTAAAACGATCTTTATTTATGAAATTCGTATTCTTTAATGGCATTCTTTATCGTCATTATATTATAATGTTAACAATTGTGTTGGATAAAGACCTGGAATACACCATAGTGTATGTTAGATGTGATAGTGGATATGATGGCTATCATGAAACACGTCTAATAGTCACTGTGTATTCTAAACTCGTTCCTAGTCGATTGGGTCGTCAAAATGAGGATAAGGCCTCCCGAGTTTGAGACTAGCATCTGCGATGTGAAGTACCACGTTTCATTGGTAGGGAACATTGTGATGTTCTGAGCATGCAGATGGATAGTGACCTGGTGATCTATCGAACTACTCTCGTTCGGACTTTCCAAGTGGTTACCATTTGTCGAGTGGATTAAGTCCGAGGTCTTGGTTGTGCAGATTAGCCCTTATTACTCGAAACGTCATTGAGACTCTACATTATAGGTGCCTCACTTTGACCCGTTTATCGACTCAGTTGGGGTCATCAGGTGGCGGGATTGGGTGAGGTCCCGATGCATGTAGGAGTCGATGCTTCGTTGTCGAGGATTCACCGCTCGCCTTTGTGCGTGGATATCCTATGCTATCTGAGGAGATAATAGGGTGACAAATCTCTGGCCAGAGTACTTGATGTGTTTTAGATAAATGAGTTTACCTAGTAACACATGCGATGTCACTATTTGATCTCCAAGATGTATGCATGGTTAT